>PVIA01005684.1:0-110496 GCA_004024845.1 Tonatia bakeri
CCTACCTCCCTCCCATTACCACACTCCCCCTAGCTTTTATCCATGTGTCCTTTAACTTTGATCCTATAAACCCCTCCCCCTCTCCCCCGAAATCCCTCTTCTCTCTCCTCTGGTCACTCTCCACCTGTCCTCTAATGCAGTGTCTTTGACTATACCCTCCTTCTTTCTTTGTTTTGTTGTTTAGGTTCCTGTTAAAGGTGAAATCATATGGTATTTATCTTTCACTGCCTGGCTTATTTCGCTTAGCATAATGCTTTCCAGTTGCATCCATGATGTTGCAAAGGGTAGGAGGTCCTTCTTTCTTTCTGCTGCATAGAATTCCATTGTGTATAATTTCCTTCACTTTTCTAAGTGTGTGTAATGTGTTCCAACATTTACCTATAAATAAATTACAGCTTGTAATACATCTGCTTAATTTATTTCAATTTTAATCTTTCTTGATATTTACTCAGGCCATCAGAATAATTTTTATTCTCCAAGATTTTTTATTGTTTCACATCATAAAAGTGTTTATCAGCACTTACCTTAACCACTTTGGGGGCCTACCAATGCCATAGTTTTCAAACTTGCATAAGCATCTGTAAAACTCTTCTTCTACATTCTCAGTCACATTTCATTTGATTGACTTCCAATATTTCTATTCATTATAATGTGTGATTCCACAACTATTCACAGTTTAGCTGAAGATTCTGAATGGATCTGTAGAAAACTCATTCTGTGAGTATTATGGCAGAATACATCAATCTTTTTTTTTCTATATTAATTTCTTTATATCCCCAAATGTGACCTTGTGTTTCAAGGTATCAATCTATCTATCTATCATCATCATCTATCTATAGTCTGTAGCAGTTCTGAGAAATAGGGAGATTGCCACCACCTTTGCTCCTTCCCTGGGAACCACACTCAGAATCTCAGCCCCAAGCCGCAAGACCTGGAAGAGAGTGTGTGTGTACCTGTTAGCAAGATGTATCCTAAGGTATCAGAAAAGCTTAAGAGAGCTTGTAAGGGTGTTATCCTTAGTGTAAAACTGAATATAATTAAGCATATTTGACATGATTTGGTCAAATGATTTTTGGGTCTGGGAATGCTCAAATTTTTTTCCATATAAATAAATGGGAGTTGCTTCTTCATTTTCAAAGCCACTTTCAGCTTATGAAAGTTTCCTAGGTGACAGAGCCGCCAGAAAGGAAGTCAGGTAGTGGGATAAAATTAGCTATTCCACCAGGAGAAAAGCTTTACGAAGGCCACTGTCCCAGAGATGAGCCCGTTAAAAGGCTGAGATGTAATCAGAAGGTTACTGATCACTTCCACAGCAGCCCACCGTGCTACCACCACAGTTGGGCATGGTATAACAGCAGTGGGTTAGAGCTGAAAGCAGTGAGATAGATTTTTTGAAGGGGGTACCTCGGAGTTCCCAAAGTCAAGAGGCAGGGCACAACAAGGACACTATGGGCATTGAAAACTCTGGCACCTATAGCTCTAGCAAATGTTAGCCAGTGCCACAAAACCTGGCACTGGATTAAAAGCCTATGGACCTCAGTAGGTATCACTGATACCCATATCTCAACAAAATGATCAACAAAATGATCAGGTCACAAGGCATGACAAAAGGCCAGAGAAATCACAGTCTGAAGAAAAAAGCATTCATCAGTAGCAGGCTCAGATATGACACAGATGTTGGGATTATTAGTCAGGGGTTTGAAATAACTATGATTAATATGTAAAGTGTGCATTAGCAAAGGTTCAGATAGTTCAGCATGCATGAATGCAGGGTAATCAGACTTGAGGGGCGTAAATTCTAAGAGTGAAAGGGAAATGCTAGAAATCAGAAACACTGTAACAGAAATGAAGAATAGCTTGGGTAGTAAACTGAACACAACTGAGGAAAGAATCAGCTTAAAGGCGAAGGAATAGAAACTTCCCGAACTGATATGCAAAAGAAGAAAAACAAATAATAAAATTATTAAAGAATATCAAAGAATTATGGGACACAGAAGTATAGCATATGCTCAACTTGCAAACAGAGAAAAGGGGGGCAGAGAAGAGAAGGCACTTTAAATATCTGCTGACGACTTCCTAAAAGTGATGAGAAAGACCAACGCTCAGAGTCAGTAAGTTCAGGCTCCATAAAGGAGGATACATATTGTTTTCAAAAGAAAGAAAACCAGAAAATCTTGAAAGAAATAGGTGGGGGGGCACATTAACTACAGAACAGGAAGAGGAGTTACCAGCAAGAAAAGGTGGGTGTGCGTTAAAGTGTTAAACAAAGAAAGAAAAACAATTCTAAATGTGGTGAAATTAGCCTTCAAAACGGGGGATAAAGACTTTAAATGGATTACCAGTAAACCTTCCAACAAGAAACATGAAGGTTTTCATAGAGAGGAAAATGACGCAGGTCAGAAACTCAATTACAGGAGTGAAGGAAGAGCACTTAAAAAAGGATTACATGAAATTAAAACGAAATCCTTCCTTTTTCTCGTTCTTCATTAATATGGAAGTATGCCTAGTAAGAACACAGTGAGTAATTGTCACACATGAATAACTGAGATGAATGACACAGTGTCACAGAAGAAGGGCGAGGGACAGGGAATATCTTCCCACAGGGCACTTGCCCTGTGTGGGCAGTGACCCAGTCTCACACGAAGGTGGACTATGATGAGCTAAAATACATATCGTTAACTCTAGGGCAGCAACTAAAATACTAAAATAAAAGTAAGTAGAATTGACGGGCTACAAAAGGAATTCAAATGGAATCACATAAAATGCTCAGTTAAAACCAGAGAACAGTGAGAGGGGACAATGCCAGCAAACAGCAACTGCAATGAATAAGTATCATGTATACACACTGTGAATGTGAGTGGTATAAATATGCCACTTACGGCAGAAATTACCAGGTGGATAAAAATACGAACTGACTACATATTGCCTGTAAGAACCCACCTTAAGCATAAAGACTCAGGTAGGTTTAAGTTAAAGGACACTAGAAAGGTCCGCCGAGCTAACACTGTGCGGATGAAGGCCAGATTAGCTGGAGGAATAGCAGAGTCAAATTAACGTTTTACTGAGTAGAAATTTATATTCGGCACAGATGAATTCTGTACTTTCAGAATTTTTCTGTAAACCTAAGAATAGTCAAAAATACAAATGTCTATTTAAAAAAATAACGGCATCTTGAGCGCGGGCTGCGAAGCAGGTATCGCAGGTTCGATTCCCAGTCAGGGCACATGCCTAGGTTGCAGGCCATGAGGCCCAGCAACCGCACATTGATGTTTCTCTCTCTCCCCCTCTCCCTTCCCTCTCTAAAAATAAATAAATAAAATCTTTAAAAAAAAAATAACTGCATCAAAACCCCGCTATTAAGCCGTATAACTAATTTTGAAAACCATGCTATCCAAATGTTTGGTGATATCAAAAAATATATATAAAGAATATCATCCAAAACGTTAATCATGATTGACTTTGGAAGAGTTTCCATAGTCTGCATGATTCTAACGTTTACTTCCATGTTCGTGGACTTTCTTAGGTCTGATTCCCTGGAATCAGAGTCTACAAAGGGAGGTTTTATGTACAATGATTTCTGGCAAGAATGATCTCAGATTAGATGGGCAAGCATGTGATGGGAACAGAGCAGGCTAGAAAAAGAAGAGATCAACAGGTGTGGCTCAGCTTGATTTCCCAGGACCTGCTGCAGTTTGAATGGCGTCACACAGCTGCTGTGCCTTGTTGCAGAGGGCGTGGCTTTCGTGTCCATGTACAGCCAGCGCTGGGCCTCAGCCTGCATTGTTACCAGGGTATGCGCTCAGAACACCCGCGCAGTCTACAGCATGGACATAGGTTGCTTTTGCAGACAGAAAGGATGATTTGTTTCATGCAGGCTGCTGCAACCCATTTGTTGAAAATCCTTCAAGTTTTATGTCTTCTGATTTTCACCTTACCCACAATGCATGACTTTCTAGGCCTTCCAACTCCTCACACAACCTAAAATGCTGATGCAATTTCTTCTTTGTGCAAATGTTTTTCCAATGCAGACAGCATACTGTACCTAGGAAATACTTTTTGTTTATTACTCTCCCATGTCTTTAAATGTCTTAAAATTAGGCCCAGAGTGTACAAAACAGGAAATTAACTAGTAGGTCTTGTTCCAGGGAATCATAAATCCTCAGTTTCACTGATTCTCTCTTCACAACTTTGTTAATTATCTGGTTTTACTACACATTCCGAAAGCTAAATCACGATTCAATTAAACGAAGCTTTTACAATGCAAAGGTGTCGTTGTCACATAGCAGCTGTACTGAAGTGCCACTTGCTCACTCAGCCAATACGACAGCTCCAGAGACATTAAACCTTCAAAGGAAACTTACTTACCTGGGTGTGATCAAGAGGAAAGTGAAGTGATATGTTCTCTCTATAAAAAGAGCTTTTACTCTAAAAAGAAGAGATGCTGTTGATTAGGGAATAATATCATCAAGTCATGGAGCAGCTGCTTCACAAACAGCTGCTCAGGTATTCTGTGCCAGTCGGATGGGGTTGTTACGATCTAGCTCTGTTTACAGGACACCAAACATCAGATGGTCGTCCAAAGCGAATCGTATGTGTATCAGAAGTAATCACCTGGATTCCAGGCATAAACCGTGGTCTTTTTCCTTTAGAGATGGGCTGTCCTTTTAAAAAAACATTGACTCATGGTTCACTTAAGGATGAGCATAGGAAAAATGCACTGTATAAACATACCAATATATTTATGCATGTTTATATGACTTGAACACATGTATGTCTCCAGACATACTTTTAAATTCATTATCTCCCATTCCATTAACTGAATTTTTAAAAAAAATCTAGAAGAAAGTATTAAAGAAAATATCTAGCAAAATTAAGAAAGAAAGTATTATGGTACATGAAGAAAGCCTCTTTTGCTTACCTCCTGAATATAACACATTTTAGAGTCTAGATCATTTTTAATTATTGTATTCCACATAAGTAAAAGTCAAGTTCAACTTAAGAAAGCTAAACATCATACTTCTGTAGCTATATATTTTTAATGCTGTTCATAGTTTAAGTATCTTTTTTATGAAGAATTGATATGTCATCCAGGCATCTTTAATTATTAACTTATATGTTTAAAAAATCTTCAATAGATAAACTAGTTATCTGCAAAGGACTATTCTGTCTTTAATCAAAGATACAGCCAGTCTCTTTGATCTGATAAACAATGGTTTGAAGAAAAAAAAGTAAACCCTGCTTTTGGTAGGTTGATTAAAGGTAGTTTCTCAATCCCCTATCATTTCAGGGATAAAAAATTCAATTTAATTAATGATAGATTTCCATTTAAATTGCCAGAACAACCTTGAATGGACTTAAACACTATGCTAATTTCCACATACTATATTAGGAATTGCATTGTTTTAACATTTTATTTCTATTTTAATACAAGAAGGGTTGTACTCAGAAATGCAGTTTTAAATACCAACACATTTAGTAGTGATTCTAATAAATAAGATGCATATGAAAAAACTGAAAATGGAAGATATAATGTAAGAGGAAATTTGGTGTCACTGAGATAATGAACCAGCCATATTTTAATCATATTTATATAGTGATTTTCAATTAATGAGCTTATTTTTATTTATGATATTAAGACATTTTTTATATTTGCAACAATATATGCAATCATAGTATATCTCTCTACATAGATTTTTTTTGACATACCATATATTTTACAGAAAACGAATATTTTTTAGGTTCTATAGCAGTATATTTATAGAACTCAGATAGTTTAGGATATAATAGGATAGTTTAAAAAATGCATGTGCATTTTAACCAAAAAAAGTATACATCATTTGACTGACTGATTTGCAAGGAAAATATTTCAGAATCAAGGTTGTGTTTACATACAACATTTTAATTATTTCATATGCTTTAAATGCAATATTCATTTTTCTTTCAGTTTCAAATAATAGGAAAAGTGGGCATGAGAAATTTAAGATTATTTTAGAAGAGCCTATGCATTTTTTGTTATAAACTCTGAGCTAATACAGTGTCTCTTAAGAGCAGAGAAAGCCCTGGTAGAAAGAAGATGGGAAGGCAGGGCCTTGCGTCCTGAGCCCATGTCCAAAGGCATGGACTCAGTGTGGGAATTGACTGTGGGAGCAGAGGGTGGGGTGGGTGGAGGAGGGCAAAGGGGGAAAATAGGGAAAACTGTAATAGAATAACAATTAAAAATGACTTAATAAAAAATGAGCATGCAGTGGCTGGAAGGTTCAGGTGTGATCTGTGAATTACTGGACTTGGAATACTAGAGAAAGTGGGAAAGGAACCCGGCGGTGGCTGAGTGTTCTTTAATGTTTAAATTTGGGATTAAGGAAATAATGACCCGGTCATAGGTATGACCGTGGGGTTTGTGGCTGGGGTAGAGAAGAGGAAAGAGCTACACTCCTCAAGCCAAGGTTTGAAGTAGAGTACCGTATTTTTAGGACCGTAAGACACACCTAGGTTTTAGAGGAAAATAGGGGAAAAAATCATGAAGCAAAAAATGTGGTGAAATATTTAATAACCTGTGACCCTGCTCCACTGCTGCCCCCTACCCACAGTGAGCCTGGCAAGCTACATTTGGACTATAAGATGCACCCCCATTTTCCTCCCAAATTTGGGGGGAAAAGTGCATCTTATAGTCTGAAAAATATGGTATTTACGTGACCACTGGAATGTGAGCAAGTTATGACAGGAGTTGTAGGAATTAGGAGATTTAAAATCCTGAAGGAATGGAGGAACATGCTCCCAGCAGAATATAGCAATCCATGACAAACAAAGAGTCTGGTCTGAAGTAACTGGTAATAGTAGCAACAATTGTGAGTAGTAGCAATAGTCGATAATTTTAGAGATCAGTAAGAGAGACATCCATACTATAACATTTCACACAACATCTAAAAAGAATGAGGTAGAATTTTAGTTCTTCAATAGACAGATCTCTAAAGCACATGATGCACTGTACACACTGTTAGAACAAGCTGTATACCATAGATACTGTATGAATACCTACACGTGCCCCAAATGATATATTCTTCTAGGAAAATACAGATCCGTGAGTTCGTAGGAAAAAGTCTGAAAGAGCATATTCCGGTCATAATGGCAGGGTCTGATCATATGACAAGTCAAGGAGAGAACTGCTTTTCCTTCTAAATCATTATTTCAAACTTTTACAATGATGCAAGTGTGTGTGCAAGTACACAGATGAAAGGTCACAGGCTTATCATCGAAAACCAGTTTGTGCAATTAAAATATTCTTCCCTTTTCTCTTTGGCCTTGAAAAATGTTTTATGCAAGTTGAATGTATATCTTTTTAATCACATTTATTCATGTTCAACAAGACTATATCTTATAGAAAAAAATCCAGTCTTTTTTCTTCTAAAACCTCTTTAATTCCAAACTATAGATTTGTGTAACACTAATTTTGTAAACCAGTTCTGGAAAATTACTTTTTAAATCTGTTCTGTGGAAAAGTTTGAATTGTCTTAGAATAATTTGTTCTTTTTAGATTAGGTGATTAAACTGCAAATTTGCTGGGCATTATCTTTATTAGGACTTAGGTTTTGATAACTTTCACAATTATTTTATAATAAGTGGTCTATTAAGGTTGTATGCATATCTCTGAGTCACGGACAGTCATTTGATTGTTTTAGAATTCATCAATTACATAGAGGTTTTCAAATTTGGTTAAAATATTCTTTTAGACATTTATTGTTTTCTCCCTATCTGTTTTATTCTCATATACAATTCTGATATTGTATATTTCTCTGTGTGTTTTTTACTTATAGCAGCTCATTGCTTATCTTTTCATTATATTTTTTCAAAAAGTCAATTCTTAATTATTTAATCAAATCTAATTTTTGTCACTAGTTTATCACTGCTTTCATATTTATTCAATTTTATTTCTCAAGATTTACCTTTAATATGATTAAGAGAGAAATGAGCAATCTTTTGGTCCCAAAGTGAAGGAGTCTTTATTGTCATTTCCATTTTAATTCTGTCCTCACAGTTGTTAAGGAGAGACTTTAAATGCCCTGATGCCCAAAGTCTCTTTTCTTTAGCTTCCTTACTGTAAAATGTTGTGTGTACATCATGACTAGAGAATATGGTACCTATAATTCCTGTCTTTGAAGAGCCATTAAAGTTTTCTCTATGTTCTTAACATGTAACCACTTGTTATAAATATTCCATAAGTGTTTCATAAAAATATAGATTACTAGTTATCAATTGATTCATTAATTCTCAAATATGTGCTGAGTGCTCACTACATGTTTGGCACTGCGAGCAAATGCAAAAATAAAGCAGACAAATAACCCTGCCCCATATCCTCACTGGGAAGAAACAAAGTAAACCCTGCCCAACGTAGTGAGATATGTGGCACGTGTTTCATGCTGTGGGGGCATCAGGACTCAGCAGAGGAAACTGGGGAGCGACCGGAAGAGGAGAAAGACAATGAGCCAGAGAGAAAGGCTGTTAGAATGTGTCTGAGAGAAAGGGGTGGAAGGGGATTGGCCGAAGTGAGTGGACTCTGAGTGTATCTTTTCCAGAGTGTTCCAGCTCCAGGTGTTTTCTGTTCACCCTTCCTGGGGAGCTGGAGGTGTGTTTGTCTTACCTCAGTGTGTGCAAACTGCAGTCTCTGTCGGTTCGGGTGCAGCCTTTATTGACAGAGCTGTTAGACCTGTCAGTGGCTATGAAGTTGACAGTGGCTACCTGTCTTTCCTTCCTCCCCGACTCTTTGCAGGGAGGCTGTGTAGGAATCAGGTTGGGCATTCACTGCAGTTTCTTTTCCAGCCACTTCGATCGAAAGCATGACAAAAATACAATATGAGGTTGAAAGTAAGTACAGACTACAACAATCTCGTTGTATATAGAGACTTGTTATTTTAAAATGAATTCCAAACATATTTCTATTATTTAGTGAGTCACCTTTTCAAATTAACTAAAACTAAGTAGGAAAAAAAGTTTGGACATCTAATTCATGAGGATAATAGAAATATTAGATATTAATTATCTATGTCACCACAAGAATTTTTTTAACCAGGAAATATATTATTAAAAATGAAACCAAATCAGAATGACTGACATATTTAAAATAATCTAATGTAGCTACAAAAATGATATATTTTTATTATTTCTAATTGTATTGAGTGAAAAATTCGAGCACAGATTTTTTTCCCATTCAGTTGATTCAGGACCCATTTAAACATTTCAGTTCTTTCTGGTTGGTGTGCAAACTTAAACCCCAAGTGTCCCAACCAGGATTTCAAAAAGCGTGTCTGATTATTTTCTTTGATGACATACTAAAGTGTTTTTAAAAGTCTTCTTTCAATGGAAGCTTCTGCCTCACGTATGTAAAGCCCATTGACATACGGCGGCAGCAAGAACAATGATATGACACGTTCCTCTGTGTTTTCTCTAACGTTTAGTGATCGGTGTGGGCTGCAAGGAAAACCTCCGGCGCAACCACCTTGTCCCCCTGCAGTCCCTCAGCACCTGCACAGGTGGACGGACGGGGTAAGCTAACAGTACTGGATTCAAAAAATGTATGGGGGTATTCACCCACTCAACCAGTTTTATTGATTACCCACAGATGACAGGGGGTTAAGTGGGACCTGAGTGCATTATACTGAGTGAAAACAGAAAAAAAAAATTCAAGTGAGACACAGTGAAGGAAGATAAAAGAATAAATACACACAGATAAAGATATGCCTTAGTAAGAGGGTGGTCAGCACTTTGTAAAATTAGGAAAACAAAATAAGGAAGCAGGTGGTTGGCCGTATTAGATCGGGTCATCAGGATACGGTATGCCTCACTGGGAAGAGGGGACAAGCAGATATCATCATGGGAAAGAATTTTCCTGGCTGGGGCCATGTGCTTGGAGGATGAAGATGATTTGAAGGAAGAGAAGGGGCAGGGAAGCCACACTGGAAGAGTGCCTGTCTCCCTGTCCCTGGGTTCTGGAGTGGGTGCTGAGGGCAGTGCCCGCAGTGGAGGGGAGAACAAGCGAGAAATAATGTGATGAAAGAAGCTTTGCCTTGAGGTGTTCAGGTCCTTGGTCCAAGCACAAGATATGGACAAATATGGTCCTAGCGAGGGCAATTAGGCAACTGATTGAAAGCAAGCAGCCCAGCCTCTACCCACAAAATGAAGCTGTAGAACTACAGGCCACGTTAGATGTAGGAGTGGCTGGCAGGAAAGGGCCCGGAGCTCCTTCCTCTCGCTGCACTGTGAGCTGTAACTTGGTTGATTGAAAAACCAAAAAAACAACTTGGGAGAGAAAAGCCCTTCTGTTAAAAAGAAAGTCACTTCCTCTGACAACCACCACTTCCGTCATGTCCATTTCTATACCTAGAGGAGAGCAATATAATATTAAACACACAGACGCAAAAATGCGCAAGCTTCATGAACTGCACTAGGAGTCATAATAGAAGAAACGGAAGAAAAGTGCAAGCTTTGAAGTAAATTTAAGCTTTTTCACCTCATTGAAAGTATAAAGTGATAATTAAAATCTTGATTATGTAGATTATAAAATGTTTTATTCAGAATATTTTTCACATTAGAATCTTTATGCACAGACACAGATACACAGATACAACAATCCATGTATATGCTTTTTCCTGTCAGCATTGTAGCCTACAGAGGAATTCCCATCTTTGTGATTCTATAAAGTCAGCTTTATCAATATCTATGAACGCACACACACACACATGCACGTAGGGAAATTTCAGATGAAATGGATGCATTTCCGCAAACCTTGCTTGCATTGACACTCTTTTTATGTCTTGCTCAGTAATGAAGTTGACAGGGATCTGCACAATGATTATAGTGAATCCTAGTTTCATACACTTCACTGAAAAATACGTGTCAGTCACGGAATGTGCCCATCAAAGAGTCCTAAAGGAAATGTTGGCAAGTCCATTAAAAAAAGGACTCTAGGGAACACAAAAAAATGAAACAAATAATTGTAGTTTGAAGTACCATATAAATAATGAACTCTTAAACAAATATTAGTTTAAAAATACAATATGACATCTATTGAAATTCGTTGCAGAGGACAGTGAATAAAAATCAAAGAAACAAGAAGCATGAATATATCTTCTGAGATATTCTAAAATATTACTTAGAAATGCTGAAATGTTATAAAACAGATAGTTCATTTTCCCTGTAAATATGAGAAGAAAATAGAAAAATAAATATTGCAATGAAACATTACTTCTAATAACAGTAACTTCTGTAGGAGGGCTGATTCGGGAACCACAGCTACCTTCAGGTTCCTTTTTAGGATAACTGACTCATTCCAGTCAGTCTACCAGAACGTGTGATTTTAGAATAAGCATGAAAAGAAAGGACTGTGTAACTTAGAATTTTATCTATAAGCACGTTTACAGGTTCAGGATGATTAGAGTGCTGATTTATAATGAAAATAAAAATAGTCAATTGTTGTAAAATTCATCCTCAGTTTAAAAAGAATAAAATATTGAACATGTAGTGCAATGGGTAACTTACACATATCCTATATCTGGACCTTGCACTGTGAAAAAATTTTTCTGTATTTGTGGAATGAAAGTAATAAACTGGGTTGTTCCACTTAGTGCAGTGAGTTTAAGATGAAAAGTGTACTTGAAGTATTTTGGACACACCTGTGCTTCAATCCTTTTTTTTTTTTTTATGTTTTAAGAATCAAAATCACTGGGCTAGTATATACACTATTTATAATGTAAGTTTTCATATTTTCTTTGCTAGCTCAGTGTGTCAGTGTCCCTCAGAGTAGTAGGAATATTTATGCTCTTTGATCTTCATTTATAATTTTAAAATTGTATCCTAAGGATATTACGATAACACTGGAAAGGTTTTGTGCATACTCTGTGTAATCACCACTTTATCTAAAAGACCAACAGATAATAGAAGCCCATTAACAGGTTCTGAACCTTCTTGGTTTCTCTCATTCTTCATATTTGTGATATCAGGATTTGCTCCTACACAGGAAATAAAAACGCATGAAATAAGTTGGCACTTCAAGAGAGATACTCTAGTTTAAGATGAATGTTTCGTTCACTTTCTTTTCTTTTTTCTCCTTGCTCCAGCAAGAGGCTGCAGAAAATAACCTTGGTTATCCAGGGAAGATAAATTGCTTTTGAGTCTCTGATGGTGGGTCAGGTCCCTCCCATCAAGGAAGAAGGAAAAAAAAATTATTAGTACATATAAGAAAAATAAAACCCCAAATATGTCTACTAATAAAAAAGGAGATCCGACACATACACAGAGATGAAAAAGAAGTTATAAAGTGTGTGGATATATACATGCACACACACCCCCGTAAAGCTTTAATACAATGTATGGCTGATAGCATCTAGTTTGTCCTCTGGCTATGAGATATTAAGACAGCAGAGATGGTCTACGTGCCCGTATATAAAATCTTGCAATGTAGTAAAATGTGAAGTTAGTAAGAAAATGCCATCTAGGTATATCAAACAATTTGAAATTAAATGTTAAATAAAACACTCTCCTAGATAGCTCCCATTCCAGATTATTCAAGCAGCATTTAATGACTTATAAAACGATCAGATAAGTCATAGCTGGCATAGCTCAGTGGATTGAGTGCGGGCTGCGAACCAAAGCATCGCAGGTTCAATTCCCAGTCAGGGCACATGCCTGGGTTGCAGGTCACGGCCCCCAGCAACCACACATTGATGTTTCTCTCTCTCTCTCTTTCTCCCTCCCCTCCCTCTCTAAAAATAAATAAATAAAATCTTTAAAAAATCTGATAAAATGATTACAATACGTATGTTACATTTGGTAGGGGACAATGCTGAGTGTAAAGGAGAATGTATAGCTCTAATGACAGTTGGCTCTTGAATAGTGCAGGTTTTAATTGCTCAGACCCATTTATGCATGGATTTAAAAAGTCTGCCTTTAAGTGAATTCACACAGTTCAAACCCTGGTTGCTCAAAGGTCAAATATATTTTAGATCACCAGTGGCGAATCCGCATATTTAAGAGGAATTTGATTTCTGACCATTCACCCCCCAGCTCTCAGAGACCCTGATGGGCTGTGAAGGGGTGTGTTCTGTCCACTGCGACCAAACGGAAGACACCTGATAATCCAGAGCTCAAGGGAAACTCCTACTCACACAGTAAAGCAATGGCCAGACATTCTCCCAGGCTCTCCTGCGAATGTACAGGAAATGGCTCAGCTGGCAGCCAATATTTGAGGGCTAATGAGAGTGATAGTAAAAGCTTTCCCCGCTAAAGTGAATTAGTCTGTGGTTGAACTGAGTGCTCAGAAAGGAGGAGAGCATCTCAGGCTCCGCAGAACGCTTTGTGTAGGCTTTTCAAAGGTGTGGTGCACAGACCCTAGGAGCTCCCAACACAGGGATCTTTCATTTCCGCCTTCCTGTGAAATCTCCTCCCTGATTCACAGGTAAATTCCAAATAGTGTGGTTGGATGGGCCAGCCAACCTATAGTTTAATAGCATGCCAACAGCAGTACTACTCAATTTTTTTTGAAAAACAGCCTGTAGGAATACAGGGAGGGCAGGGGAAAGAAAACCAACAATTTTTGCTCTGCAACTTGAATCTTTGGAGAAAGCAACAAAACTCTAAATCTGAGAGCAACTCGAAGTCCATGAAGAACCTCCTTATCTGCCTGCAGACATTTGCAGATACTGTGAAAAAAAGAAAGAAACACACCCCCAAAAAACAGACACTGGAAAAATAATTGTCCTACATTTAAGAGAAAGGCCATCTAAAAAGCAGTCCCCTGGGCAAGGTCTATGCTTCTCCTCCTATGGGGCAATTCTCCTTCAATCCATGGGGTCCGCTAACCATCAGGTGCACCCCAGTGCCCATCATTCAACTTAAAAGAGAAAATTGGGAACTGAATTTTTAAATTGATGGAGGCATGACTTCCTTTACCATTCGATCAGAGGATGTGCCCCTCCCTGTTGCCTCTGATTCTGCTCATGCTGTGGGCATCTCAAGGTAGCACCGGGCGTTGCCTGGATCTCAGCCCACACCAACATCCTCAGGCACCCTTAACACCCATCATGCCTTGCTAACTTCTGACTCCTTACCAGCAAACCTGTTGGGTAGAGGTTTGTTATGTAAGTGTAATGCCACTATGAAATGGAACAGGAAAGGTGGTTTTATCTTCCTTCCCTTGGACCGAACCCCAAGTGTCCTACGGAAACTCATCTTAATTTAAGTCCTCTGACGAGGATAAATGTTTGAAGTGGAATTGTAGCTGAGTGCAGGGCCCATCTACATTACTTGGAAAAAAAATAAAATACAGTGTTTCCATCAGCAGGCGGATATGCTCTACCCAGCGATGCGGAGGGGGGAATCGAACCTGTAATAGACACTCTTTCTCGGCAGAGTGCACTTGTCTTTACTTCCTTGCCTTGTAACTCTCCAGTCTTGCCATAAAGGAAAGATGTAAAGTTGACTCTTAAAGAAACCAAACGTCTTGATCTGTGCGAAACCAGAGAGCCGTAAACTCTTTTGTAATTTCTCACCTCTCTGGAGTCCCTAATCCAGCTGCTTTTCTTACCTCACAGTTCCTACAGCTGCAACCTGGTTTGCAGCCGAGGACCTCTGCTCAGCTGTCTCTTCGCCCCCGCCGAATCCTGACTCACGGTGTCTTTGTGCAGTGGCGTTTACTGGGGCTGTGGCGTGGAGACCCTCAAATGCACCTGCCTCAGGGATAGCGTGAGTCACCCTCCCTATTTTCCCAAGTCTTAGAGCTGACTCAGACCCTGGAACCTTACCCAAGACTCCATTCTTGTTCAGTACCGTGGTGACATTTCACTCCCTGACCAAACTGAGCAGGGCACTCTTACAGACCCCCTCCTCCTGGAGGACTAAGGGGAGCCAAGCCCCAGAGCCTCCCAATCTGAACTTAGATAATTGGAAACAACTGTTACCTACTCGGGGCATGAAATATCTCAGTGCATTCAAAAGCTCCCCCACAATGCCTTGTGTTGATTTTGTCCACCCTTCTCCCTACAATGGAAAAAACAAAAACAAAACATGACAATACTTGGGTAACTTTTTAGGGGCAATTGGCTACTGTGTCGATGAATTCCTAATTGGGGGGCTATTGCCCTGTGTCTCTTCCCAGATACCCGCCTGGGGCTCATCTCCTGACGGTCTGAGGCATTAACCACCTTTGCGTTGTTAACATTAACATCACCTACACCTCCAGGTCTGGGTGTATCTGATTTTGACATTTTCATCTGCACTGCCCTGAAAATAATGGGGTCACTGCAGGTATTCCAGGACAACCCTCTGCCTCTCAGGTGCGTCATGCAACGCACGTCTCCTGGACTCGGGTACTCCACCGCCCCGCACGCGCGTGTGCTCCCGTGCGGGCCCCGCAAAAGCTGCCACCCTGCGGGACAGAGCCAGCACTGCGACATCCTGCTTCCCTGTCCGCCTCTGTCCTCCTCCGTGTAGTCTGCTCTGGTACAGTCGATGAGACACAGCGCCCCCCAGTACAGTGACAGACCCCATAGGCACAGATCCTCTGACGAACGCTTCGGTCCTCCTACCTCGTTGTAACACAAATCCAGCTACAGGACTCCCCATCGCTGATAGGGGTCAGCCCCCCTCGGGGCCACACGATTGCTCTGCAGCTACAGAAATGGTCTCACACCATGGCAGAACCTCCTAGACTCCCCCTTCTCCCACCCAGACATCTGTTTTATGGTGGCTCCGCAAACAAAGGTTTGGGGAAACATCAGTGCAGTGAAACCCTTGCCTTCATTTCGCATGTGAAACCCTCGAGGTGTGCTCTCAGCCCCCAGAAAATGAGCCCGAGCTGCTCATTCTCAGCTGCAGCAGCGCCCAGCACAAAGTGGCCGACTGCAGCCATGCCCTTGGGTCTGCCAGGCTGTGGGCGCAGCTAGATGATCCCATGCATTCTCAACCTCAGCAGGCACTCCTGGTGCCAACGGGCACGGGCTTGCTGCCCTGTTAGAAGTTGCTCACCTGCCTGCAAACCCGCCCTTGTTCTCTGTGTAGCCCACACAGAGGGATCTGGTAACACATCTCTAGGGGGTGACAGAGCTGACAGGGATGCCGGATATGCAGCCCCAAACTTACCGCATCTTCTTTTTTTTTAAAGCCTGCCTTGAGCCAAAACTGATACTATCAGACAAAGGCCACACAATGTGAAAAAGACAAATGGATACAAAAAGGTGCCAAACAGCGATCGGGTGGATTATCCATTGGGCCAGACACACTCGCTGTGGTTCCCTTTCTTCCCACCCTTTGGCTTGTGCTTATCTGCCATCGAATGGGACGAAGGTGCAGGCCAGGGTCAATTAAGCAACAGAAAGACCATTGGTCCCAGGCTGGCACCCACGGAATTTCTGAACACATGACTTCCAGTGTACCACTTAGGAATCTCACCAGAATTCTGGGAGAAATCAATACACTGCATGAAGTCCTCCGAGGCTCACACAGCTCTTGCGGAAGTCCAGGTGGATTCCTGACCTCACTCCAGCTTTCGGCTGTTCTCAGTGTGGTTATTGTCTGAGTGTCCGGTGGATGTACTGAATGCCATCTGACTGGATATGCTGATTCCGCAACAGTAGTAAACCATTAATAACTGAGACTATCCACTTTTATAAACTGAACCTGACCAAGGGACTCATTTTACCGCAGAGATAAACCACTTGCTTGCAAAGACTCTGGGGTGCTCATTAAGATTTTATACCCTGCAACATCCTCAATCATCAGGGCAAGTGGGAAGTAAAAATTTAGATGTCAAAAGGACTTCAGGAACAATCTGGACTTAAAGGCCCAGAAGAACTGCTCCTGGACCTTACAGAGATCCAAATGCCCCAAATAGATTTAGTGTGACCCCTTCTCAAATAGTTTGGATGTCTGACCCAATGCCTGAGTTCCTGAACCTTCCATTCCTGGATCATGTGAACGTTGTGAAAACTTACGCGAATACTTGGCTGTGGTGATGAGCTGTACACAAGAGGTAACTAGTATACTTGAAGTCTATTGCCAGAAGGTCAAAGGATCATGATGCCCACCGACCGACAAGCATTGTTCTCCATTTTGACCAAAGTATTTATAAGGAAGGTATGGCTAACCACCTACACTGCCGTCACCATGAAAGGAAAATCTTCCCGGGTCCATGCAGCCACCAAAATAGAGCCAGCTCATCCCTCTCCAGGTAACTGGGGAACAGTCCCTGCAGATGACCTTCTGAGTAAGGCTTTCCAGAACCAGTTTCCAGGCTTCAGAAGCAGACGGCAGCATAACGCAGACAACTTTTGCCAAGATCACGAATCAAAAACTTCGCTTCCACCTAGCCTACCCTTTTTAAGATTCCCTACACACGCACACTCACACACACCGTCTTTTCTTATTAATGAACACTTTTTCCTCCATAGTTATTAATCATTAATTAGAGGGCTGACTGGAGATTGCTTGTTTCAACCTTGCAACCTGCTCCCTCTCTGTGTTTCTGCTACGGGGCTTTTCCAACCTGTGCCTTGCTCAGAGTAACCCTGACTTTTTCAACAGGGTGTGGCCCCAAACGCCAGTTTACTAAACCCTGGCCACGTTGGCTACTTAACCTGACTGTCCGTAGATGGGGCAGAAGAACCTGAATGGTTTTCCTCCTGCCAATGTGAGCACTAAGTAGGGGAGATAGGTAAGTGACAGGGTTCAGTGTGCAGAGCTGGAAATGCATCAATCTGCCTCCTTTTTGGGTGAGTTATAGGGGCCCAGGGAATCCTCTGCAGAAGCTCAGGGCCTGTCCTCTGCCCAGCTGAACACAATAGGTGAGAATTTCCCCCTTTGTATTGCAATATATGCCACTGGACTTTCCCTGGGTGGCATAGGACAGTGTTGTAATCAAACTCTGTGGTTTGATTCTGCAGATGGCACCTTCAAAGTATCCAGGAGATTAAGGGTGGCTCCAGCCCTACCTTCCATAGCTCAAGTGTTGTGAAATCAACAATAGTTTGAGATGGTTCAGAGGATACCTTGTACAACATGGGGTATCTCAGCTGTTCCCCTAATTAGAATGTCCTGTACCCAAGACTGCATATGGGTGACCCAAAAACCCAGAATAATTTGGCCAAGTGACATGTCCAGACTGACAGGGTACATGGAAAATGGAAATATGTGGACACTAACCTTGCTAGTGGCCAAGGTCATGGAATGTCCCAGATCTCGGAACTTACAGATTCCTCACTGACCTGACTTATCAAACACACTGATCTTCTTCTCTTGTGCGGTGACAAAGTATAAACTTTCCCCTTCGAAATGGCCAGGGCAATGTGGACTTGGATGCCTGGCTCCTTCTGTCACCAGCTATACCACCTTCAGTGCCGGCTGAATTTCAGACTTGGGCATCCTTGTCCTTGAAGTTGTGCCATATAAACAGAATGGATGAGAAATCATGGAAAATCCACTTGTCCATCACCACTCTGGGACATTTTTCTCAGTGGTGAGAACATCATTCCAAAGCTTTGGAATGTGTGAATGGGAAAGAAAATCTTATGTCTTTCTATACTTGCAAAAAGAGACCCTTTCGTGTGTTTCTGAAAGCAGGGAATAAATCCCCACAGGTGAAGAATGCCACTCCTGCAGCCAGAGAGCAGAAGGCATTCTTATTGCCAGCGGGGGGCTTTAGACCATGTAAACAAATTTCCTTACTTCTTCATTAACTTGCTAACCCAGCCCCAATACCTTAGTCAATTCTGCACAAATAATCGTTTCTGTATCTCAAAGGTACAAAAGCTACCCTCGTTCTGCATTGATTAAAGGTACATAGTGGGTTAGAGAAAGGGATGCGTGTGATGGAAATTATTAACATCAACTATAACTGCAGATTGTTTAGAATTTAAAAATCAAAGTTCGTGTTATGCTTGTCACAGATTCTGTATGTATAGACAAGAGATTGTTGCTTGTAATGACTTTTCATGTTTTATCTATGAACATTAGTTGGTGTTAAATTTGAATATGACTCAGTTACTTTCATCATAAAGCATTAAGGGGGTACAATATAGATTGCACATTTATAGCCTGTTGGGTTCTACTTCTCAATAAATTAGGCACTGGCTGCATGTTTATTTTTCATAAAATGTGCTCATGAAAACACAGGCAAGACCCAAAGTTAAATAAATCATCTGCTTCTCATATCCCAAGAAAGCCAATATTCTCACATATAAATGACATTGTAGAATGCCCTGAGAGAATATAGTTCCTATGTGTCAGCAAAAAATATTAAAGTTTAACAGTGTTAGGCCAGAGTTGGATTTTCTAACAGATATGAAGCTCTTACTATATTAACACAAATATAAACAATAATCTGTAACATTAGTAGTAATATCAGAAGCATGTCTAACGTAAGCTCTTAACTCCAGAAATCATATGGAATTATTTAGAGAATCTAGAAGATCATGTATGTGTTTGTATATACTCATTTAGAAGGGTGAAGATCATCAATAGTCTGAATTAAATTGCTATTTGTATTTTGATCTCATGAAAAAGTTATGTATCCCTATACAACATTAAACACTCTTATGTGTAATGTCTAACTCCTTGCAACAAATTTGATAGTTATGTTTTCAGAGAATTACATGTAATTCTAAGTAATATGAATTCTGGAATATATTAACTGCCTTATTTTTCTTTACTCTTTAAATACATGTAAGATAAACACATGCCATTTTTGGCCATCTATTTCTAAATCACTTAATTAAAAAATACAATATGATTTTACTTCATTTGGTTTTCTTGTGCTGTATGTTAAATACCTGCCTATATTATTTGTCTGTGTTTACATGAAATATTAAGTGTTTAACATTCCAAAATGATGATTCTAAATTATTTCATCAAATATTTATTTTGCTATATCAATAAAATTTGCTTCAAATTCATTTGTGAAACAAGTCATAACTTCCTTTACATTTTTAGTAAATCTCAATGTAATCTATTTATAATAAATTTTAGATTATGATACTGAATCTAATCATTGTAAGTGTTCATCAGTATCAAAATTAACTTTACATGGACATATTGGGGCACTAACTTGCGTTTGAGGGTCATAGAGAATGTTTTGGGGACTTGATCTATTTGCTTGTATCCAAATTTTATCATAACTTAGTTATTTCACAAACAGTGTTATACATGAGAAAGAACGTATAAGCAGAAAATAAAATCATCTCCCTAAGGCAAGTACTGGACATGTTTTCACAGGAGGACTATCCTAACAAAAGAGGTAATGAGTAAATTATAGGAGATCAAACATTTCCAATGCAGGGAGAGATTTTTAACAAGTTACAAATTACCCTAATGCCTGTGAGTTAGAAGACCGTCATGGGAAATGATGCCCTCCGGGTCCCACCGCTTTGAAGTGAAGGAAAGAGGCCACCGCCAACTGTGGAGATGGTTTTGAGTGCAGAGCATGGAGGCGCCAGTGTGACTCCTCCGAGTTCTGTAGGGCACATGATTCCCACCACCAGAGTCACAATGCATTAATACATGTTGGACGATAATGAACATCACATACTCTGTGATGTGACACTCAGTGCAATATACCAAAGCACAGCAAATGAGGAATACTACCGACTTCCCAAATTATAATAGCAACAATTTCAGGAAGAATATCCTTCATAATTGAGATTAGAAAGCCATTACCTTCTCTCACCTCCATATAATCTCTTTGCAGGCTTTACAACCAAGGAAACACTGACAATAATGTATTATGTTTGTAAAGGAAGTTTGTAAAAGAGGGGCTAATGCTCCTAGGAAAAAAGGATGCAATTCATATGACTTTTGATAGATTGCTTGATGTCTAATTATGACCCGTAACAGAATAAGAACAGCATGTACTAGACTTGTGGCTTGTGCTTATTGTGCCAAGAATTGTCAAGATATTGTGTTACTAAATCCAAAATGACTTGTATAGTTCAGTAGATTTTTGTAATATAAAACTAGCACTCTTTTTACTAATAACCTTAAATTTTATCGCAGAATTCTTTATCTTAGCAGACTGAAGCTTTAATTGTTTGAGCTATCAAGGTTTATCTCCTATAAAAATTCATTGATCTAATTTAGTTTCAAGATGGTTTGCTCACAGAACCCAACCAGTGGAAAATAACTAAAGTGAATTAAAAAGAGAGGATTTTAAAACAAACTAGAACTTTGAATAGCAGTAACACAGAGATGTAAGTCAAATGTTAAATCCTGAATTACAGATTGTTTACACTTATACCCAGAAGAAAGGACAATGATATTTGAATGTGGTATCATTTGTATGTTTTTCTGTTAATATAGAAATGTGAAATGCTTCAGAAATCCAAATTCTGTATAAAAAAGTTGCCAATGAAGTAGAACCATTTTAATCATCAAAGACAATAAGTGTGTTTTTCAAAAGCTTGTTCCTTTTATCCAGCTTTCACTGAGGAAATGCAGTTCATAGAGAATCTAATTATAGAAACTTAAATCGGATATGTGACATAGAGGGGGGGCTCAGAAATGGAATTTATTTGTAAAAAATTGCACATTTATTTCTACATGTGTAAACTTCATTCACCATGAAAGTACTCTCCATTTTATACGTTTTTTTCAAGACTTTTTTTTCACTGTTCCAAACAGTTTTGAACTCATCAATTTTGATGCCTGTTAGTGCTTTCGCTGTTCTTTGTTTCACCTCTTCCACTTCAGCAAAACGTTTCCCTTTGAGGACTGTTTTCATCTGGGAGGACAAAAGGTCATTCAGGCTGCGATCCGGTGAATAGGGAGGGTAGGGCCCAGGGGCCATGCCATTTTTGGTCAAAAGCTGCTGAACACTCAGCACAGTGTGGGCAGGGGTGCTTGTAAATCACCCATCATGAAATGGGCAAACACATTGGAAGAGTCTTCAAAAAAAATTGCTGAAGCCAAACACAGCCTCTCACAGCAACACTCACTAGTGCACTGATACAGGTGGGTCCCTAGAACACTCATCTTGGTGGGGGAACCTGTATTACAAGGGGCCTGCCCTCCAGAAGATAATTTCCTTTTTTGGTGGGTCCTTCTCATATTCATTGAATAAGTATAGCAAATACTTTGTCATATACTTTTCTTTTAAACTTAGAATTGGCAAAAGCTTACCAAAACATGGGTATTCCTCTGTTCTCTCTTACTCTACCTAATGTTACAAAAACCACTTCATATTGAATCTGGCTTATATGTAACATGAAGTCAAAGGGCTGCATATTATATCCTCTGAAAGAAAATTCTGTGACTCAAGAAATATCTGAAATTATGTTTTAAATTGTAAATTAGTTTTTAGTTCCATAGGCAATCATTTCAACAAAACCTGCCATTAAACTTTTCATCTCTGTGTGTGTGTCTTGAAAAAAATTGAAAGTAGAAGAAAGGATGAAAGGTAATGCACTTTTATTTATGGTGCTGGCACTCTAGGTAATGTGGACCAACTTTGAGAACAATTTAAATTTGTGTGTGTGTGTGTGTGTGTGTGTGTATACCAGTGAGAAGTACTAGGCTAAAATCAAAAAAAGGAGTCAATTTGAATATGTGTGACCAATCATTTAGAGCAACTTTTCACTTAGAACTGTCTGGATCTTGCAGAGGCGGCTGAGGCAATGAGAAGTGTGGACGGGTTTCATCAGCCCTTGGAGGCGGACAGAATGTGGAGTCTAGGGTCTGCCATGGGGCTTGTTAAACCTCAGGTGTGCGTTATGAAGGGCTGAACCCTAGAAGCAGGATTTTAAGAGAAATTTTTAAAAAGTGGATAAAGATTACCATTTTCATACACTAAAGCCCAAAGTCATATGATTTTAAATGCATTAACTGGATTACATTAATCCAGGGGTGCTAATGTATCTATTTGCACTCCAGAAGCAAAGGTAAATGCTCTTGGGAGGACTCAAGTTGTACATAGTCTCATATTCTATGGTTTTGTATGAATGTCTGCCAGCCCATCAAAACTACCAAGCGCCCAAGGAAACAAGGCGATGCTCTCAAAGCCAGGGCAGGAAGAGAGAGCAGAGATGCAGCCACAGAGGATGGCGGCGGTGATTATGTGTTAGGTGAGGCATTACAATGAGAATGCGTATTTTATGTAACACAAGGAAGACAGGGCTTCACACAGCCAGTGTTTCTGTAGATTTTCTCAGTTGTTTATACCTTTTTGATTTCTCTTTTCTTGTTCTTCTTCTGCCTGACTAGCACCCCTTAGTACTGCCTAGTTTGTGGGTTTCTTGCTGGTGAGGTATCTGTATTTGGCGTCACTGGAAAGGCCTGGGGACTGTGCCCTCGGTTCTGCTTTGCAGCAGATCCCCCATGATGTGTGCAAGGACTGACTTTTCCCCACAGAAGTCCTGAACTGCGGCTTCGGGAATGTTTCAGTGTTGGGGATGCTGTCGGCCCTCGTTGGGCTCCCATAGTTCTCTTCTTCCATCTTTGATTTGCCATGTGGACAGCAACCAGGTTCTTCACCAGAGGTTTTAACAAGAGGTTCCCATGGTTGTTTTAACTGATTTCTCTCTTACTATTTGCTTTTCATGCTTCGTTTTCCCCCTGAACCTTATTGAGGTATAATTGTATGCATTAAGTTGCACAATGTGATTTTTAAGGTGTGCAGTGTGACGAATCAGCATATGTATACACGGCAGAAGGATGGGGATCAAGTTCACATACATCACCTCGTGGATCATGTGGCAAAAATCTTTACGGTATACTCTCTTAGAAAATTTCAAGTATGCAAGGCAGTATTGTTAACTATAATCATGTGCTGTAGATTAGATTCCCCAGAACATACTCATCTCACAACCCAGTTTGACATTTCATCAGCATCTCCCATTCCCTGCCCGCCACCGTCCCCCACAGCAAGTACTGCTCTACTCGCTGGTTCTGTGCGTTGTCAGAAACGGGCATCTCTGCTTTATGTCCATTTATCATTTACAGTTGTAAGTTTATGAATTTTCTAAATCATAAAGTAATTAGATAATCAATGGGGAAAAACAAGAGGACTGGCGAATAGTATTGGGAAAATTGGCTCAAAATATAGGGAGAAATAAAACAAGACTTCTTTCTCAAATTCAATCATATCATTTTGTTCTTTTGCATACTTAAACAAATTAGAAAAATGCATATAGCTCACTAATACATTTTGTTTATTTTAAATATTTTTGCATGAAGTTTAAATACTTAAAATAATATAATTTCAGAGGTATTATAAACATTTCATTTTAAACTGAATTGTTATATCACTTTTCCTAAATATATTAATGTATGTAATATTGTTTATTTAATATCCACTCTTATGCTATTAGAAAGCTTCTCTTTATTAGTAATTACTAATACTTTTTTGAGAACTACAGACAACTATTTGAACAACTCACAAGTTCCAAGTTAAAAATCAAACAGTGATTTATTATTAAACATATTTTTAATGATCTCTCACCACTAACTTGATGAGATCCTCTTTCAACTTACTTGAAAGCAGATAATTACAAACCATTTCAGACACAAGTTACTCATTAAAGTCATTTGCTTTCCCAAGCTCTGGGGCAGCAATCTCATTAGGGTTGTTTGCATTTTTTGAAGAATAATACTGTACATATGTGAATGGAGATATTCACGAGTGCACACACGACAGATCGGTGATCAGTTCCTGTTTTCTTCTGTGGTTATGACCTTGGCACTGAAGCGCTGAAGGCAGGACCGTTGCTCCCAGGGAAACGCAAGACAAGGTGCCAGTGACACCACAGGGACCTGGTCAGTTGAGGGAAAACTGTGTTCCTGTTGAAAGATACTTTATTTAACATACATTTCTTACAAACGATTAATTGCATTTGAGTGACGAAAGCTGGGATTGTAAGTCCATTTGCCTGACATAGGCTTGTTGGCCAGTGTCCTTGTGGAGCAGGCCAGTCTGCTTAGCACTGAAACCTGCCCTTCCACATAATCGTTTCTCTGTGTAACACTTAACAGTTATTCCAAAATATTCTTCTGCACCTTCTTGATCTAAAGTGCTGACCACACCCATGAGTTTGACATTTTTCAGGCATTTGAAACATGCAAACCAGCTGATACCAACCGGGAACTGTGTGACGCTTTCCTGACCCTGGGTTAGGTGATGACGGAAGGATTTCTGCTTTCTGCCTCGCCACGGTGCTGTCACTGTGCTTCATTGGTTGTGATCTCAAGGATCCACAACTGTAGTCCCCTCTTCATAGGTTCCTCACACCTTGCAGATGTTACTGTAGCAGTGTCTGAAGTGGCCGTACACACAGATCGGTGAAATTCCTCTTCCTTTTCTCTAGATGCACTGTATTAGTCATTCACCAACTTCAAACTTCTGGCCGACAGCCCTGTGACTCCTGCCTGAATGAAAACCCATTATTGTGCAGCTGAGAAGTCAGGGCTCAGAGAGGTTCAGTTACTGTTCTAAGGTCACATAGTGAGTAAGCGGGAGAGCTACAGACCAGAACAAAATCCACTGTATAAAAATACAAGGACTTTTATTTACAATTCTAGTTTATTGATTTAATGTTACTAATAAAGGCATATTAGATAGCGTGTTTCATATTATATGTATGATATATATATATATATTATACATGTATTATGCATTATTATTTCAACATTAACAATAGCATTTAAGGGTGTTGGAAGTGGCCTTATAACAGGGTATCCTTAACACATATGTTTATATAAACACGCAGCACATAAATAATATGCACTATGTGTTCTTATTTGTTGTATATAACATGCTCTCTGTGAGGCACATCACGGCCTCACAGAGGCTCTTAGCTCCTGGCTCTGAGGAACATTAGGATGCACTTTAGCGTGATAGTTGAGGGCATTTTAACCGACAGAACCACCGACAGGAAGGATCGGCTTGGGAACTCGCGGCACGTGGTCCAGTATGACGAGGACGCGGTGCGCAGGGAGACAGCGGAGAAGGAGGGCGGAGCGTCAGCTTGCTCGCTGTCCCCGGGAACGTGCTCATTGAGTGACTCAGATATTCGAGGATCTGCACGTGTCTGCAAATTACCATGAAGCACAGCAAATTCTGAGTTTGAGGTCACAGACTACAAATTTGGCTAGTAAACCAGTTTACACATGCGGAATCCATGAAGGATGAACCAAGAGAAAGAGAGACAGAGAGAGAGAGGAGAGTGGGATTATTTGTACAGATTAATGTCTAGAAATTTGTTAAGTAAAGTTGGTGGCAAGAAAGACATTCATAGTGTTTTTTTCCAAATTCATCTGTGGCACTGTCCTTTAGGTCTTATATATTTAACAACAGGCTGGTCATAGCTGGGGTGAAATAGATTTAAAAATTTTTATCATAGTTGCCGAGTTCATTCTATAATTTATCAGCATTTAGAGTACATCAACACAGATTAGACTACTCCCGATTGAAGAAGGGAATGAAACTAAGCCAAAAGAATGATACAGTGTCATAAAGTCATAGATAAAATTAGTTATACTCTCTGCATCTTGGCCCAATATTTTTTTTTAATTGGAGGAGGTAGAGAACGAGTGAGGAATAAGAAGAAAGCCAGTACAAAGGAAGGATGAACAGAAGGATCGGGGAGAGAGAGACAAATCTGGATGGAAAGGAACAAGGCAGATCCTTGTCTGAATGTTTCCCAGAGGCCAACAGCAGTTACGGCGGAAGTGCCAGGCTGTGTGATTTCATTCTCTGTCTCCCTCTTCCTTATGCTCCCATTCACTCTCTGAGATGTCTGTGTAACAACCAAGGCAGTAGCTATGAAGTTTGTGGGTGTAGAATGTTTGGAAAATGAACACTGTTTCTTAAGACAAATGCTAATGATAGATTAATTGACACAGGGTACAAGTTATATTTCACATCAGTGTGCAGTTCACCAATAATTCACACCAAATATCCTTCTTGTGAGATGTATTATAATAGCACTCTTTTACAGCCAGGACACCAAGGCTCAGACAGGTTTGGTTAAAGGTCAAATGTCACATTGCAAGTTAAGTGGGAAGCTCCAGACCACAGCTAATGCCATTCTAAAAAATTCATGGAGTTTTATTTATATTTATAATTGTAGTTTAATAATTTAACATGTCTCTACTACTGATTGAATCATACAAGATTACATACTGTTTAAGGGTGTTTTAAGGGCAGGGCACTCTGATTTAATAATTTCATGAGTGTCCATACTGTCCACATAAGTTTGGAAGCATGACTGCTCATTCCATTCCACATCAGAGAAAACTGACACTTGAACTTCCTTAATTTGTCCAGTTTGCACACCCATCAGTTGATGGGACTTCAGTCACATTCAGTTTCATTCATCTTCAAACCTTAAAAACTTTAATGTGAACTTTCCACAAAAATATGAAGACTGGGTTCCCCAAATTTCCAAATACATGCAGCATCTTCATGGTGACTCTAAGCCCTGTATGACTTTCCCATTTTCGGCCATTCTCAGAAATCCTTAGGTTACCCAACATGGGCAGGTTTTAAAGGAGCAAGGTGACTGGGTTTTGTTCTTTCAGATACTGGTTTTCCATGAGAATATTAGTGTAAATATTTTGCTAATTCTATTTTAGACCTCTATGGAAGTGGAATCAGCAAAAATATTTGAAGTGAAACATTGAAATAATTAAAAATACACAGCAGATCTTTGAATATTACAGCATTTAAGAGCTATATAAAATGATTAAAATGAAGTGTGATCACACCTTTTCTAATTTTGATTATGTCAAAAATTTTCTTATTTACTAGCTTTAAAATATCCTTTTCACTGATTATTTTCACCTCTTTCATTTTATTAGTTCACTAAATAAAACAATCTGGAAAAATTTATAACGCTGAGGGCAGACAAAGCAAAGGAAAAAATCTGCTTAGGAACTTTTTGATTTATGACAAGTATTCTCATCTAACTGACACAGAATTAAGAAATATGAAGACATAATAGAACACACTTCATTTATTTTTTCATTTTCCTAAGAAAACAGTTCAGTTGCCAAAAATTTTACCAGCATTTTAGATTACTTTGCAATTTGTTTGATATTTTACAGGCGTTGAGAAGAGATGGCAAAGTAAATTATAGAAGCCACCTGCAAAGCAGTGAACATAAGTTAGGAGTAAAACATCACCATGATTATAACGAGGGATGTTTTGTAATTACACAGTGATCAACAACTGTATCACTATTTTCTTGTCTGCTTGTCATAGCCGTTGTTTTTGAAGTTGCATTAATAAGAGCATTGCAAAAGAACGCCAATGGCTCTTTGGAATATCCAACATCTTTTGCTTAAAGATTATGCAAATCGGTTCTTAAAACCTCATTAAAAGATAATATTTCAGCTGCACATTAAAAATTTCCAGTTAAAATTTACATCAGCAAAGCATGGAGTTAGCAGGTTGCACCTTCCTGGTTTATTGTGTGTGCCGACATGCTAAATAGTCTCTCGACATTGCGTAATTTTTATATATCAACTATCTAGGTCATTCTCTCTTTCTTTATTATGATATATGTATATATATATTTTAGTATGTGTGGCAGAATATTTCCATGCTAGTTTCATGTCTATTTTGAGAGAGATTATAAAATTTTCAATATAGGATCTGAATCCTCAATATGACATGTATTAGAACAGTGAGTATAAATATGAGAGCTTCTCTCAGTGTTGGAAAAGTCAGGATTTGGGAAAAGTTAGAGAATTAAGAAGATCTTTGTAAACCTAGTGCCCTTTGTTTTCCTTCTCACCTATGTGTAAAACAAAGAAAAATTGCTACTAACCAAAATGTTTAAAGATTGAAGGTTGTTCTCATAGCGTTGTGATCTATTGTATGCATGCTTGTAGTAACTGGCTCTGCCAAATTGTTACAAATTGGAGAGCAAATTAATAGATGCATTAGCAAATTTAAAATACACTTCATATGATTGTAGAGAAATCCTGGAAATCACGGCTAAATCAGAGCAATGTTAAGAAATGTCAACATGAAACTTTTAGATGTCTGCGTACTTCTAAGCAAGACAGAATATTTTCTTTGACAGAGAACAAACCCAAATATTATGAAATGATGCTTGGGTTACAATTCACAAAAGAAGCAATGGTCTTTAAAGACAAAGCTGAGAAAGAATTTAGTTGGTCAAAACAAAAATTCTCTCTCACCCGAGGCTTGCGGTATTTGTCTACCCTTCATACTTCTTTACAAAGAATTGACCTCATAAACATAAAATTATGTTCAGGCACAGTATGTCTAAATATGCATATGCAAATGTACTCGGAAACACTGAAGACTTTTTGTTATTCTTTCATTTGCTTTTACTTTCCTTCGTATTTTTTTCTTCCAGTGCCATTCATCTTCCCTACACCCTCTTCCACCTGCACCCACTTCCCTCCCCACAACAATCACCACACTGTTGTCTGTGTCCGTGAGTTCTATTTTTCTTTTCTTTTTTCCTCAATCCCTCTACCCCCAACTCCTCCCCGCGTAGCGGTCATCCTGCTCTCTATCTACGAGCCTGGCTCTATTGTGCTTGTTAGTTGAGTCTGTTCATTAGAGTCCATCTATGAGCGCAACCATAGGGCACTTGTCTCTCATCGACTGGCTTGTTGCACTTGGACTGATCTTACCCAGGTGCATCCATGCTGTCACAAAGAGTGCAATTTCTCCTTTCTAGTGGCTCAGGAGTAGTCCACTGTGTAAATGTGCCATAGCTGTTTTATCCACTCGTCTACTGATGGATCATTTAATTCTTTTTCTTTTTTCAAAAATTATATTTTATTGATTATGCTATTACAGTTGTCCTGATTTTTCCCCCTTTGCCCCCCTCCACCTATCACCCCCCACTCACTCAGACAGTCCCCCCACAATGGTTCATGTCCATAGGTCAAGCACATAAGTTCTTTGGCTGCTCCATTTCTCATACTGTATTTGGTATCCCCACGGGCTATTCTGTAACTACTTATTTGTACTTCTTAATTCCCTCACCGCTTCACTCATTCCCCCAAACCCCCTCCCGTCTGGCAACCATCAAAATGCTCTCTGTATCCATGATTCTCTCTGTTCTTGTTTGCTTATCTGTTTTTTAAATTCAATTATTGATGGCTTTGTATTTTTTGCCCTTTTATTGTTCATAGTTTTCATCTTCTTTACAGTGATGCCTTTGAGCTGAGTAGCAGATCAAAGGGAGCCATGTTGCTGTGGCAATAATTTCCTGACCTTAACCCTGTTTTCGGAACAGGCTACATTAACTTCGTGGTGTGGACAATTGGGACGGCATTAGGGAGCATTTGCCCAAGCTGACTGCACTCACATCCCGTCGCTGTGTGGACGTCTGTCTGTACTGTTTGTCAGAAATGACTTTTGTTCTTCAGAACTTTCCAGCGATGAGCTATACTTTTCAAAAGTGCACTCGGGCTATGATTTATTTTGAAGGGATTTTCATTAAGTTGTACACTGCTGTATTGAAACACATGATGATGCTGAAATCGCTGACACAACTATTTTTTCATATTACTCTTTAAGTTGGTGGATTTTCTGTGAATGTTAAACCAAAGACAAGAGCTTTCTCTTCATCATCTGCATAGAGATGAAGACGTTGCATATATTCATATTTCTGCCTGCACTGTCAGATATATATACATAGAAAATATTCTAAGGAAATGTTTAATATAAAGGTGCCATTTTTATATTATAGGTAGGCTATTTTAAGATTTACTTATAGTAATAAACATCTCTCTGTGCACACTCAATAAGGTCTACATAAATTGAATATGACTGGCTAAGTTAATAATATATAAAATGAATTTTACAATATCAAATTTGAATGCCATAGTTATAGTTCAGGATGTGGTTTAATAATGTATCTCACAGTTAGGTTTCTTTAGAAAATACACTGAAATAATTCATGTCTGTATTTGGGCCTCACTTCCCATTGGCTCATAAGAAATTGCTTTTAATTTAAAATATGTGCCTTGTTTAAAGAATTTTTTGATTATACCAGTTTATTAATTTGTCTTTTAAAAACAACACCAGTATATTAATTTTTCTTTTTCTAAGATATTGTTTATGGAATGCTTGGGCAATGTATCTTTAACAGTAAATTTTAATATGTCTTTGGTTCCTTTTAGAACACACTTCACAAGAATAAACATGAAATATGTCATCATAAAGCGTGACATACTGTGAGGTAGTTTGCTGTGCCAGGTTGAGAGTGAAACACCTCTTGAAAATGCTCTTGAAATCTGTCTTCAAAAATTATATGACAAAAGGGTCTCCCACCTTCTATCGTGTTGTTCTATCAGAAACACTTTTACTCTAAACTGCTGTTATAAGTAACTGATCAAACTTTTGTGGACAATAAAGCTTCAGTGCATTTACATAATGGAATACTACTCAGCTGTAAAAGAGAAGGGAATCCTACATTTTACGATGCATGGAGGGACCTGGAGAGCATTATGCTGAGTGAATTAAGCCAGTTGGAGAAAGACAAGTACCATATGGTTTCACTTGTATGTGGAATGTAGTGAACAAAATAAACGAACAAAGTAAATACTCATGGATACAGAGGACAAACTGACAGCTGTCAGAGGGGTGGGGTTGGGGGTGGATGAACGGGGTAAGGGATTAAGCAAAGAAAAAAAAGACTGACTCATGGACACAGACAGCAGTACGGTGATTGGCCGAGTGAGGGGGTGGCGGAAGGTAGAGGAGGGTAAAAGGGCAGTACAGAGTGATGGACGGGGATTTGACTCAGGTGGGAAACACAGTATATAGATGATGTATTGTAAAATTGTGTACCTAAAAACTTCATAATTTTATTAACCAATGTCACCCCCCAAAATTCCATAAAAATAAAATTTAAAATTTCCCATTTGTGTTAGATGGTAGAAAAACAGGAGCTAAGTACATACTCCACTTCTAGCTAAAGTTGAAAGAATTATTTTAGATATTATTTCTCTATTCTTTAGGTTTTTTAATATACTTATTTCAATATTATTATTCATATTATACAAAACTTGGGTGAAATATTTTAGGGAATATATCAGGATATATATAACCAAAAATACACATGTACTACGCTTACTTTGGCTTCACAGTGGATTTTCCTCTAGCATTTCTTGACCACGGCTGTTTGTGCGACACAGACGGGAATGCGGTGTCGGGCGTCTGCGGGGGCGTTCTCCATTCCTGCGTCTGACGTTAAACGAGATGGTCATCTTATTAAACAACGTAAGCATCATGAACCCAGGAACTTAGTGTTGTTCATAATTACACCCCCTGGGCCTAGAAAGGTGACTTTTCATAAGCAGTGAAGACTCACTGAATAACAATTCATTTTATCACTTTTTCTGAGAATTATCAAATATAAATACTTCAGTCATGAAATGCACCCATATCAAAAACTGCCTGCAGGGAGTGTGACTAGGGGTCAGATATTGCTTGAGAGTGACATTCTAGGTGCGACCTTTTATTGATGAATTGAGTACATTTGGTTCCAGTATTCACATACTAATATTAGGCCATAGATACATATAGCACCAGAAGCGAAATTACACTGACAGCACTAGGTGACCAGTGCATATGTCGGGGGGAGGGGAGGAGGGAGCGAGGGAGGGATATTGAGAGAGAGAGGGAGAGAGAGGGAGAGACAGAGAGAGAAGAGGAAGTATGAGAACAGCCATATCCACACCTTGGTTACAGGTAACAGCCCAGGGAAGACTTTCGTGGACTGGGAGAGATGTGTGGTAGTTTCAGAAACCACCTCAAATAATTGTGCCAGAGTTGCCTCTAAATAAGTAGCTTTCCTAAAGGAGATTCATCCTGAAACTAAACTGACCATAAAAAATCTCTCTCTTTAGGGAACAGCACTGTAGGTTTTATGCTCTGTTTTATGACCAGCTACCACTAGCACTTTTCTAGTCTTACACAAGTCGATATTCATTACTAATTAGTAATATTTACCATCTTCTAATACTAACCACATCTTCTAAAACTTAATATCAGACTTCCCAGTTTCTGATAATCACTTAAATGTAAAATAAATTGTTTTGAGGTTTTCATTTACGTTTTTCTGATTACTAATGTGATTGAATACCTACCTAATCGTATGTTTATCAGTCATTTGTACTACCATTCTGCAAAATTCTAGTCTTTTGCCTTTATTTCATTGACTAATTGTTTTTAATCATTTAGCAGGATTTCCTTAAAACTAGACATAGAGAGGTTTTTCTGTTAAAAATATTCTCTTCCACTTTGTAGCCTGTCTAATCTTTGCAACATCTTTTGAAGAACAGCAGCACTCAGTTTAAATGTAGAGTCTCGGATTTCCCTTTAATGGTTCACACTGTTTGCTGTTTCAACAGTGTTCCCAACCCCAAGCTCACTGTGGCTCTCTACTGTTCAGTAGTGTATTCAAAGTTAATTATAAATACTATTGCTCTCCCACAACTCTACCTCTATTAACCATCACGTATCCATAAGTGTGACTTTGAGCTGTGAGTTTTGTTTGGTTGATTGATTGTTCCATTTGTTTCTCAGTATTCCATTTATAATATACTTTAATGATAAATCTGAGCACTGGCTAGGGAAAATACATCCTTTTATTATTTTCCTTAAAAGGTTCTTTAGATATTCTTTGGCATGAATACATTTAAAATTTTAGAAATAACATCTTGAGTTACAAAATAAAAACCAAATAAAACAAAAACAATGACAGAAACATCCAATGTGGTTTGTTTGAATACTTAAATTATTAAGGAAAAATGTAAATGTTTTCTATATTGGGTCTTCAACAAAGTAAAAGTGATATATTTTCATTATATGTAGGTGAAATTTAATGTTTCTCAATGTAATTTTATAAATTTTTTGCATATATTTTGTTAAATATATTTCTGGACACTTTATATTTATTGTAAATCTTATTAATTTTATTTCCTAAACATTTGTAATTGTGCTTACAAATGCCACTTTATCTACATTGATTTCAGCAATGTTACTAATCAGTTTTACTATAATATTTTATTGATACCCCTCTGGATTTATTATATAACTTTAAATTTTAAAAATAATTGAAGTTAGTAGAAAAGTATACTTCACTAACAACCATAAATAGTTAAAATGAATTTTAACTTTTAACACCTTTTGCCAAAAAATTATATAAGTTAAATGCAGTAAGCAATTCCTCTGAAGATACAAACTCTGAAAACTATGACTCAAGAAAAAAATAAAAAACAAAATAGACTTGTAACAGGCAAATATATTATATTAATAATTTTAAAACTTCCCATAAAGAAAAGCTAAGCCTTCACTCATGTATTCTACCAAATATTTAAAGAAAAAGTAATTCTAAACCTCCATAAACTGTTACAAAAATAGAATAGGAACACTTTTCAACTTCCTGTATGAGGCTAGTGATACCCTGATTCCAAAAGGAGATTAAGGCATCACAAGCAAACTATATTTTCTGAAACAGACACAGTAACACTCAATAAATCACAGTAACGCTAAAGCCAATGTGACAAAGTTGGATTTATACCAGACATGCAAGATACTTTTTAACATTAAATAATCTATTAATGTAATATACTATATTAATGAAATAAAGGACAAAAATTCCTGCGTGGTAATTTCAATAAATGCAGGAAAAACATCTGACAAAATCTAATACATTTTCATGATTAACTCACTCAGCCAACTAGGAACAGAGTATCTCCCTCAAACTAATAAAGAGTTTGTATTGAAAACTCACAGGTAACATTTTTGAATGGTGAAAGACAATGCACATAAAAAAATGAGTATTATTTAGTACTAATAACAAGAGTTGTCAAACCATGAGAAAACATGAAGAAAACAAATGCATACGTATTACTAACAGGAAAAAAGCCACACTGAACAGATTACAAACTGTTCAATTCCAACTACATGACATTCTAGAAAAGGTGTAACTATGGAGACAGGAACAAGTCTGGTGTTTGCCAGGGCTGAGCATGGATGGGGAGGGATGGGTAAGATGAGCTCAGAGGATGTTAAAGCAGTGGAAATACCTGGTACCATCCTGAAGAATGCATGCCCTTGTGCATTTGTCAAAACACACAGAGTGCGCCACACCGAGAAGGACCCTAGTGTAAAGTACAGGTTTTCATGTTTATGATATGGACATGCACGTTCATCAACTGTAGCAAAGGTAGCATTCTCCTGGGAGATGTTAATAATGGCTCAGGCTATGCATATGTGGGGGCAGGTGTATGGGAAATCTCTGTATCATCCCCTTAACTGCCCTAAAGAGTTGTTCTGATTAAAAGAATGGAAGTTGTATGCCCTCCTTTAAAACTGGACACATTATTTTTATTGGCTTACCAGGATGTCCAGGGCTTTTAGTGCAATCTATTCAGGACACAGTTGAAGTTCACCCAGGTCCCTTCCAAATAGCATGGCACTTATTACATGAAACCCAAGAGAGTTATTTGTTTAATTTGTATATTTCTAATGAATATAATGGCCAACCATAACCATAATGTTCTTCATCAAATGGATATGAAACAATTCCAAATCACTTGGTTCATGGTATTTTTTAAACTCTCTTGAGGTTAACTACATTGCTGATCGTGCGTGACTTTGGAGAGATGTGTGTTTATTACTGGGTGATATGTGTCATTACTATTTTTTGATAAGAGTAGATTGATAGTCTTGTTACAAAAATGATTGGATGATAATGCCTGATGCCTATTTATGCCCAGGCAAACCATGGGAAAAGCAAGCAAACTTGTAACCACAGTCTGTCTAGATTTGCAACACCTACTGTGTGTCCACCTACTGAAGCATCATCTCCCTGAAGATATTATCACACCCAGTTGCAAGTGAGGATGTTGGAATTCAGACTTCCATTTATTGCTGCTAAATATTATATGATTTTTTCCTTTTAAATAAAAATTAAAAAATCTTCTTATATAACTTACATGTTATAGTTATGTCCACCTGGAAAAGAAAAAAATGTCCCATGTTTAAGAGTTTCTAAGTCATAAAACCAGGAAATCTCAAAATTGTTTTTAAAGTATTTGTACCAATTTTTAGATGAACTTGTTTTTCTAAATCATTATGCCTTGGACCAAACATTATTATTTAAGGTTTGCTCAGTATCTACCAGAATACATTATCTGATATTTTATTTAATAATGATTTTTAAATATATATATATTATTTAAAATATACCTTTGATAGACTTTACAAGTCTGTATTTCAAGTAATGAGTTGAATGCTTTTCAGAATATTTTTTATGGTTTTAAATAACTTGCTTTACAATGTATTGAACAATTACAGTTATACAACATTTTTCTACAATCTTTTGCTAAAAGATTGACCCTAGAAAACATACTTTGCCACAAACTGTGCTATCAAAATTCAGTGTGTGTGCCTAGTTATTTATAACATTGGAACTTAAATGACAAGAATTATTTGCAGGTGTAACATACTGCTATTCACTTTTTTCAGGTAGTTGTAATTTTGCAGAAAAAGGGTGAAATTTAAGGTTAACTTAGTCTATTCTCAGCAGTATTTTATGTTAAATATGGCAGATGAATATTTCCACGTGTTATTTCCACATGTTATTTAAACAAATAACATTTTACAAGACATACAATAAATTTCATACCACAAGAACAGTTCCTTTCTTTCTCTCTTTCTGCTGTGTAGGATTCCCTCTTGTAAATGTACCATAATTTTTTGATCTACTTATTTACTGATGGGCACTTGGGTTGCTTCCAACACTTGGTATTATAAATTGTGCTGCTATGAACATTGGGGTGCATAGGTTCTTTTTGAATTGGTGTTTCAGGCTTTTTAGGATATAATTCCAGCAGTGGAAGTGCCAGGTCAAAGGCAGTTCCATTTTCAGTTTTCTGAGGAAATTCCGTACTGTTTTCCACAGTGGCTACACCAGTCTGCATTTCCACCAACAGAGCACGAGGGTTCCTTTTCCTCCACAGGCTCTCCAACACTTGTCTATTTGTTTGTGATGGCCATTCTGACTGGTGTGGAGTGGTATCTCCTTGTGGTTTTAATCTGCATCTCTCTGATGGCTAGTGATGATGAGAATCCTTTCATGTGTCTCTGGACCTTCTGTATGTCCTCCTTGAAGTATCTGTTCAGGTCTTTTGCCCATTTTTTAATTGAGTTGTTTGTCTTCCTAGAGTGGAGTCATGTGAGTTCTTTATATATTTTGGAGATCAAGTCCTTGTCTGACATATCATTTGCTAATATATTTTCCCACACAGTTGGTTCTCTACTCATTTTGCTAATGTTTTCTTTAGCTGTGCAGAAGCTTTTTATTTTGATGAAGTCCCATTTGTTTATTCTTTCCTTTATGTCCTTTGCTCTAGGGGACATATTGGTGAAAATATTGCTGTGTGGAATATTCTAGGACTTTTATGGTGCTGTGACTTATATTTAAGTCTTTTATCCATCTTTATGAAACACAGATTGAGAAAGAGATATGTAACTATGTGTACATAGAGAGCTGGCAAACAGTTCCATTTTTAGTTTTCTGAGGAAGTTCCATACAGCTTTCCACAGTGGCTACACCAGTCTGCATTCCCACCAACAGTGCACGAGGGTTCCTTTTTCTCCACAGCCTCGCCAGCACTTGTTTGTTTATTTGTCTATGATGGCCATTCTGACATTTGTGAAATGGTATCTCATCATGGTTTTAATTTGCATCTCTCTGATGGCTGGTGGTCATCTCCCTGGTGGAATGAAAGTGGCCTCCATAAATACATTTTTGCCAGTTTTACATGTATTTTAACATTTGGTATCCTCAATAAAATGCATGAAAAATTAATAGAGATGAGGGACAGTGTGCAACCTTGAAACTGAATACCACTTTCTTATTTATGAAATCTTATTGTATCCCAACTGATTGAATACAGTTTAGAATTAAGAAAACATTATGCCCAAAATATTCACCACAGTTTCCAAGAGCAAAGTTGGATCTTCAAACACTTAAGCATTTTTCCTATAAGTAAAAAATACATGAATTTAGCTTGTCCATGTCAATATAAAACTCTAGTATTGATACTGCCCACCCACTACTTCTCACAGACTTGTGAAAGTAGTTTTATTAACATATGTAAAAATAAAACATTTAAAAAAACCTAATGTGCATTTTTAAAGACTGAGAAGCATGAAATAGTTTTAATGATATTTCCACATCATTAATAAATATAAAATATATTAAAATTTTACAAATATGTTTAGTATTTAAGTATGAAATAAATACACAAATACATTAATTTTTCCATAGAATTTTATATTTTCTAAGTTTAACTTACTCATTTTATTAAAAGTGGCCTTCTTGCTACATCTGGGATGATCTCTCCTTTGTATATTCTAATGTTATGAAACCTCCTAGGCCTCCCTGGGGGTCTTTCCCTCCCGGTGAGTTCACACTTATTTTTGAAATTGCTCCAGCTCTCAATGTATCACTGGATGCTTTGTACTTTATCTTGCACTTTCAAAACATTTTTCCCATTTTCTATGAAACTAAATATACACTAGATTATAAATTCAAGGGCATAAGTTTTATCCTCATATCCTATATATGTTACATATTTAATTTGTGTAATTTGATTGGATATGGTTTTATTATAGCTTATTGACTTTTAGACTATATATAATAGTAATTGTAGTCAATATGTGAAGATAACATTGGTTTAAATTTACATTGGCTTGAATCAACACACTATATTCACGCCATCATAGGCACCATGCATTCAGCAGAAAATCGTACTCTGGAATGCCAGAGTACAATAGAGAGTATACATTAGAGAGAGTACTATAACAATGCTAGGATGGCCAAATATACTGTCTGAACTTACATACACTTTCAGTGAATTATAAGAAAGGCAAAACACAGGATTAGTGAACTGGAAAACAAGTTGTCAGAAAATATCAAAACCGCAGCACTAAAAATTCGAAAAGAAACAATTAGAACCACATGGAACCCAGTAGAACATTCTAACTTGCATCTGAGTGGGGGCCCTCAGGGAGAAAAGAGGAAGAGCTAGTTAGTATGTTAGGAGATAAGGGTCAAAATATTTCTAAATCTGATGAAAACAACAACCCCGACTTCAAAGATCTATGAACATCCTAGGCAAAATAATTATAAAGAAAAAAATCAGTTAGACTGTTGATAACCATAGACAAGAAACAAGCACAAAGGGTGGGGCAGAAATGCACGTTACCGTCAAAGGAGCACCGGCCAGACTGAGATCTGGCCTCTGGAAAGCAGGGAGCCCCACGCAGTGCAAGGTCACCCGAATGAAACGCAGTTCATGGCCAGACACAAAGTCACAGCAACTTTGTCCAAAGTGGTATTTAGGAAGATGAAGAAAAAGGGAACAGTCTGGAATAGATTTTCAAGGTCTTAACAAACAGGACTCAATGGATTAAATGTTGGAGGAAAAGTAAAGAGTAAAATCAAATAATATACAAAGTAGGTTTTTCCTGTGTTGTTTTTGTTGTAATCAAACTGCCGATTCCAATTAGAGATCTGGGTAACTCTGGGCAGAATGTGTGGGAGGTAAAAATTGTCACTTTTGTTTATTTATATTGAGTTTGAAAGGCATTTCCTATATCGAAATAAACAGATATGTAGATACAGTGTCATTTTAGCAGCTAGGGAAAGTTACAGAGAATTTAATATTAGTATGGTGGTCAGGGTGACTTCGCTGACGGGATGTTTCCGTACATTCAGTGATTTATTCCTCTGTAATAGAATTACACCCATATTTCTGCCTTGTGGCTCTGCAGTGCCTCCTACTGTTCTTTCTGCCTCACGGATGTTGGCCTGCCATGTAATCTGCTTTGGTTAGTGCATCACAGAGCTGTATGTAAGTCTGCTAAGGTAGAAATGTGGTTTTGTGGTTTACTTTGTCTTTTTGCTATCTGCCACAAGAAGGAAGCACCTTGGGGAGTGGCTTCTGTGAGAATAAGGGGCAGAAGTGGAGTGGATCCAGCAGCCCAGGTACAAGCAGAGCTATCCACTGAAGTTGAATGCCCAGGCCCATAAACTCATAAACATAAAAAGAAATGTCCTCTTCATAATTATGAGATATTCGAGTTGACCTGGGCTCAACAGTGTATTTCTCACTGAAATGGACTGAATAGTGTGGTTTATTCAGAAGTGTGTATGCATTGATATCTGCAACACAAACAATATTCTGAGTACATGTCAGTTTGTAGGTATATTTCCTTTGAACCTTTGCAGAAAAGCAATTAATGGTGTGTATGTATTTTGCCCTTTGCAGCAGACACACCAGCATGTGTTTTGTAGGATTTATACCCATGCATTTATTTTGTGTGATACAGTTGTAAATGGCACCATTAAAATTCAACTTCCAACATTTTAGTTTGAAATACTATTTTTTTTTGGTATATTTTCCTTCTGTCCTGGAGGCCTTGTTAAACTCATTCATTTGTTACAGGTTATAGGTTTTTCTAGATGCTGTAGGATTTTATGTAAAAATAATTATGTCTGAGAATAGAGTTTTTTAAAATTTCCTTTTTTCAATGTGTATCTCTTTTTATTTCATGTTCTTGTTGCATTATAAGATTTTTAAAATTTACTGAGAATACTTTTGCCAAAATGTTATACATCATCAAAATGTTGTTTATCTGAAAATAAGTACTTATATCTTCAATGTTTATTTTTGAACTGAATTGAAGTAACATTCATAAAATATCCAACATTTCACCTTTTAATGGATGAACTTCCTAAAGACTCACTTAAATTCTATGAATCGAATGGAAAAATAATGAACCTTACTGAAATTGACTGGCTTTCTTGAAGTATCTTACCTAACTGAATCTTCAAATTATTTTGCTCTTGGAGACGGAGCCTTGAAAGCCATGATCTCAATTTTTGTGAATCACAACAAAACTTAGAATTGCAAATGAGTTCAATTAATTACAGTAAAGCAGTTGATCTATATAAAAATTATGCTTCACAGAGCAATACACAGCTAAGTATTCATTTCTTAAATAAATACTGATGCTTCTTCAGTAATTTAAAAAAAATTTATATAGTTAGTTATATCCCTAGGTCCTCTATGTGGACTATAAGTGTTGAAAAATATTTAGTGAACGTTTGTATTCAATATCAATATTGTAGATGAAAAATCAGAATTTTATTTAAAATGCATTTTTAATATTTAACACATTAAAAGAGATTTACTGTAGAACTAAACATAAGTAGTATCAATTCCATGAAGCAAATAAAAATCCTAATAGGCGGTGGGTTCAGACTGCTTTCTATGCCCACCCTGCCCCTAGACTCTGACAAGCAGGTACTTGCCTTGAACCTGATAAATTGATCAGCTGACCCTTCTAACCTGGTCACCATTCTGAGTCTCCTCTGCACATACATGTCCCCTTAAGACGAGCTGTCTGGAGGGGCCATTGGACATCACCCCTCGAATACCACTCCTCAGATACGAGGTGCATATACATACGGAATCTTTCCAAGTTGTTTTTATGATCATGCCGTCTAGTCAGTGAAAAGTAATTGGGTGCATGATCACAATTCAACTTCAGGGGATTCACTTTATGGCCTTTACATTTCCCTAAAGGAAGATGATCGTGTTCAGTGTTTACTTTTATTGGATAGTAGTAGTAGTACTACTACTATTCTTATTGGGCTGTGTGTATGTGTCTGGGAGTCTTGTCTCTGGTGGCTGACTGTAAGCTGGTTGAGGGGAGACGTGTGAGTGGTCCATCTGCACATCATCCCAACGACAGCAGCCTGAATACTGATAATGCCTGAAACCTAGATTTTCAAAAGCCCGAGAATTAGAATACATGTTGTGTGTCACTGACTATTTCTTCTCATTTATCTTAAGACACACTCTTCTACCACTGATGACAGATACTGAAAGACAAGCTGTAGCTTCTCCAAATCTGATTTTATTTTTATTCATAATTAATATGCATTGAATAAAAAATCATGAGCTTGTTTTAGAAATCTAGCATTTGTTAGCATATTTCCTTGCATTGAACTGTTTTGTATTATTTATTTCTCCAAATTCGCTGCATTTTCGGATGTAGACATGGAAATACATATACAACCATAACGGTTGCGTCTGTTTCCATGTAAATTACTGCTATTATGAGCTATGGTGCTTCCTGAAATTATAAAGTAACATTTGGGTTATAATTTCAGTAGACAGCAACCATTGCTGCCTCTGAGTATTCATTAAAGATACCAACTATTTATTCAAAAGATATGGCTTTTTACTTACAAATGGCATCTTGACAAGCATATCTGACAGCATGCAAATATTTATTAGAAAACTAGTTACCTGAACCACTCTGTTAAAATAAACCCACATTTCAGTGTGCTTAAGGTTTCTTTAAAAATTGCAGAGACATGAGAAATGGCTTTGTTCTGCCACACACAGGGCTTTGAGAATTGTCGGTAAATCAACCACCTCTGACCACCTCTATGGAATAATTTTCTTTTTTATACAACAATATTTTCACTGGTGAATTTTATTTTATATTGGTATCAGTAGAGCACCTTAATTCTAAACACAATTAAAATTATATAAAAGTACAACATGCTAATTGGCATATATCCCTGCCTATAAATCTTCACTTAGGCTTGGTGATCACATTTGTTTTGAAGCGCTTATGCCTTGATAACCTCAAGGATATCAAAGCATTATTCCTGGTGCTTCACTGAAGAAATAATAAATGATTTCAATAATTTTGTCATGGTAATTATAAAAATTAATCTGAAACATAATTTCCTGATTTCATTAAGCATGTAAGGTTCCATTAGTTTACTTATTTGTGGGAATTTCCATTTAGATTTTGCCTTAAACTATAAAAAATAACAAATAATAGTGGTTTTAAATGTCATATATTATTTTATTTGTATGTTAGAGGCAATAAAAATACAGATTCTGTAATGGTCATACTTTCAGAAATGGAACAACTTAAATAATGTCTTAAAGGTAAAGGATGAATAATTTAGAAGTATAGAATGTGTTATAAAAATAGAAATTTACTAAAAGCTCTCCTGAAAAAGAATGTTCCTCAAAAATATTATTTGATTAACAACTATCTTTTTAATCAGATAAGAATAAGACACATTCCAAACTAAATAATGAAGACTCTTAAAAGTCAGTAGAAAGTTACCCAGAATAATCCCCAGGTACCTACCTGCCCTTGACTGCTTTCCCAGGGACTGCCTGAGAAAGACGTGTGGCCCCCACAGGGTGCTGCCACCCTTCGCGACCATAATCTACTGAACTAGGAGGGTCCTTTTTGTCCAAACGAGGCCAATAACTCTCTCTCAAAGGACCTTTTATGTTGGACACTAGAACACTGGGTCAGGTCATGGCAAATGTTAGATGATGGGGTGTGATCTGAGACGGCAGGGGTGCTTCCGGAGCAGCCGTGGTTGCGCCTGATAACCGAAGTGGAGATACTGTGGACGGGAGGGAAGCCTGGTGTCCTGGAGAGTTCAGAAGGACTGAGGGCGCTGCCGGAGTCCCAACTCTAGTTCAGCCAGACTTACTACCTTGGCATTTTGCTAGATCCCTTTAAATGAGTGTACTTGTTTCCCCTCCAAATTAAACTTGTTTGAGTGGCTTCTTTTCCTTGAAACCAATGATTGTTGATGAAAACTTTTCTTTATCTCACTCTGTTTAATCATTCTTCTACCAGAGACTCAGCATATATTTGATTTTGGCTCATACCCTGTAAGTTCATTTAAACTAAGATACTGTTGTCACTGATAAGGAGGTTCGTGTATTACATGTATTAGAAAGGCGTCTATTCTAGTGCCTTCATTTACAAATGAATGTGAAAAATGGAGAGTGTCCAAGGCATTATCCCAGATCACAAAGATAAGGGGCAAAATTTCAGGAACTAGACCTGAAATGGTAGTAAGTATCAAGAAACTTGAGTAACTCTCAAAGTTTTGCAGCACATTATTTACAAAAATTTAATTTATAAAAAGATTCCTTGATTAGAATATATAAACTCCTATGAATGTTCTTCAATTATATCCTCATTCTATGACATAGAGGCAAGTGCCTTGCAATCATTTAATTTTTTTTCAGTTGACACCTATGAGGTCTTATGATGAGCTAGTGAATGTTTAAACTGGTTCTTTAAAAAATATGTGTATATACATACATAATATTTGTGTAATTTTATTAATATAAAGCATTTGTAGCACATATTTTTCAGTTAATAATATAACATGCAATATTCTTGTAATTTTCATATACCCAATTGATTCTTATAGAATGTTCTTGTTGACTTTGCTGAACTTTTGTACCAGAAGCACTAACCGTGGTTGCAATTGATGAATAACTGTCACTCCGACGTGTTATTTGATATCTCATTGAAATTAATGAGTGTGAAAGGAGAGAAACAATGAAGACATATGTTGATCATATGCTCCTTCAACAGTGAAGTGAGTAGCTTTTCTTCTTGACTAAGAATAATAGTTCTCCAAAACTAAATGACTATTTCCTCAAATTTTTATGCTAGCCTCAGTGTAATGGCTACAGACACACCATACTTTTGCACTCAATCCGCATTAGTAACATTTCTGCATCACTTTCTGTAGTTCACACAATTTCTGTTTTGTTTTGCTGGAATAATTACTCAAGGCCTGATTTGTAGAGTTTTCTAGCTGCTGTGATATAAATAGTCCCATATGGCTGACTTCCAGCTGCCTGGCATTATTGAAGGCAACTTTCAGAAGAGACACACAACAGCGTGATATTACCTCATATTCCCACAACAGACACAAATAACCCCCAAAGCATAAGTAATAGGGAAATGATTACAAAATGAGTTTTGAGTATTTCTTAGCTTTGGTTTGAATGCAATTTAGTTGTAATTTTATATAATTTAATTTTAAAATTGTGTGTATAAAACTTATTTAAAAAATTTTTAGCAATGGGCTCTCATGAGCCCTAGGAGCTGACTCCAGCACCCTCTGGGACTCATGTGTGATACATAATGTTTATAAAGTGACACTTAAATGTTTTAAGAAACTCATACCTGTATGATAGGGGCAAGGTTGCTGATTGGAGTGTTTAACTGGTAAGAGTGCAGCTGTAGCCCACATTCACGCAGTCTCTGTGTGGTACAACCAGCCCACTTTGTGCTCTAGATGTGATTGTTTTAGATGCGTAAGGAAGAGGGCCTGCTACTTGGGAACAATTTGGATGTAAGTAAGGACTTAGAGGCAGGGATAAGGAGTATTCTGAGGTGCTTAGCGTGGCAAGTATGGATTGGGGAATATACTCTAGAGGTCTGAGAACTTGGGTTCAGGCATTGCTTGGAAGACACTACAGTTGCTGAAGATTTTAATCAGCTCTTGAAGTGCTTGGAGTCGAAGAAGCAAATGTGAATGAACAGTGCCCATGTCCTTGAAGAACTCAGAGCTGAAGTTAGCCCCGGGAACTCTGTACTTCAGTGGACAAAATCCATCACTGCTGGCTACAGGCCCAACTGCCCTGTGAACAATGGGCCATGGGAGGAAGGGGTGATGGGTATTTAAATTTCAGAGGGATGATGGAAGATTTCACCTGATGCACAGATGCTTAAATTGGGTGACAGATAAGTTCTATCAGAGAAGAGGGTTTAGCGTCATTAAAAGCAAATTGCAAAAGTAGAAAATGTGCAAAGGGAGAGGGTTTCAAAGAAGTTTAATGGGGCAGAAAAATAAGGGTTACATGGCTAGTGGCTGGATATTTAAGCGGAAAACAGGAGCCAAACTGTGAAGGGCTAAGGACTTGGAACTCTTTCTGTGGGAAAGAGGTTGTGCCTTGTTAAAAACTGAAGCAATTTGGCTTCTTAAAATAGTAAGTCGATGGCCATGTGTGGGAAGACACTGATGTCAAGGAGGCTGTTGTGACTATGTAAATGACAGCCAGTCAGAACGAGGACGGGGACAGGCAGGAAGAGGGGACACAGTTGAACAGAATTGCTCCAGCTACACCTGAACTGATGAGGAACTTTCTGTTGGAAATGAGAAAGAGTGAAACTTACCCTTGGATGTCTAAGAGACTAGGTCGATGCTTAGGCCATTTAGAGATCATGGAAAATAGCAAGTGAGAGGACAGTAACACTTTCTGCTTTCATTTCTGGAGCTCCAGGTGCTAGCTGGACAGAAAGGAGGAAATTTGGTCTAGAATCGTGTAGCTAGATGGGGTGGCAGCACAGGTACGAGGGTAATTTCAGTTCAAGCCACAGATGAGCTGACAGAGGAGATGAACTGTGCCTTTCAGTTTATCACCAGGTCCTCCATGACCATGGATGAGACTCCCTCGAGCCCTGAGGGAAACTGGGTACTGAGAGTGTGAAATATGAGTGGGGGCTGCAGAAGTAGGGACCCTGAGTCTCCTTCAGGTAAGTTGGTGGTGAAATGACAGGAGACAAAGAGCTTAATGAACAGACAGGGCCGCCCCCCTCGGTGTGGCAGACCTGTCTATCTCTCCAGTCCTGTGTGGACCCCTTGGTGACAATATTTTTACATAGGAACCGTCACCTCATGCTGTACTTTATGTAATGATTCTGACAGCCCCTTCTGAGACGACAACTTAACACGAAGACAGTGCATTAAAACAAATATATTCAGAAGTGATAAATTATTAATCTACAGTTTCTTTTGAGCACCTCACTTTGCTGAAGGTGATGTCGGTAGTAGTATTCTTTTAATTGTGTGAGCATGTGGCAACCCTGGAGGACAGAGCTATCGGTTAAATGAGGGGCAGGAGGAACAGCTCGTTTGTAGAAATTCTCAGGTGGTAGAGAGAAGGCAAATGGGGTAATAACACCAAAGTTAAATGGTTATAATCTTGACAAAGATCTTTTCATCTGTTGAGAGCATGGAAGACACACACAAAGGCACAGAGCTACACCCCCAAACTCCTCAGGTGCAGATGGAAAATTCCTAAAAGAAATTTTCCAGTTTAGGTGCACAGATGGGTTCATGGGCCCCTGGAACACATCAGCTACATGTTTGAGCTACAGTTTTAATGCAAAGGATTTAATAAGAGGAAAGCATTCAGGTTGAATCCTTTGGAATTCTGAGAATAATAAAGAGTGTATCTGGCTTTAAGACTTTTGACAGGAAACTAAACATTTGTAACTGTCCTGAATAACGTCATGCAAATTGCCTGGGACCTCTCCCTAGAGACTGTTTATGACGCTGCTGTGTGTTTCAGTGCGTCATTGACCCACCACCTTTTAAACTCCTAGTGCTGCGGTGAAAACTGCTTTAATTGATTTTAATTAATAACATACAAAAGGCACTAAGAATTTGGAGAGAATGTATACATTTGCAGTTCTCCAAATTGTAAATGTGAAAACAGTTCTATAGGCTATTTATGTCTATCTTATATTTTATTTTTTATTTGTTGATTTTGAGAGAGAGAGAGGAAAGGAGGGAAAGAGATCAATTTGTTGTCCCACTTCTCTGAGCATTCATTGGTTGCTGCTCTTGAACGTGCCCTGACCAGGGGCGGAACCTGCAACCTGGGCATACAGGGGGGATGCACTCACTAACTGACTGTGCTGCTTGGCTAAGGCCGTTTTATTTTTATTGCATTTTATTCATTTTAGTTATTTAGTTTATCTCTAAATGATATATTTATTGAGATTCATGCATCTCCTCTCTTATACATCTATAAAAAATCATGTAGCTCGGTGTCTCAGTTTACCTAAAAATGACATTTTCAAACAAGACATAGAATGTATTAAAATGCATCATGAACAGAGAGCGATGAAGCCAGACAAACACACACATTCTTTGTAGCCAGCTAGATTTATTCACTCACAAAATAACTCTCTGTTTTAAAATGTGCCCTGGGCTTATCGGGCTTATTTTATAGATCAGGCTGAGTGATGTCATAGCCGGGTCAATGCCATCGACTGCCTGGTCTCCAGTTCCTGGCGGAGGGGGGAGGCATGTCGCACAGGGCCACTGGAGGACCCCCAGGATCAGGAGGGAGACAGGAGAGCAGAGGAGACTGCTAGGAGCCGTTTTGCCTGAGCAGTGGGCAGCTGGGAGGTGAGGACATTCATGCTGCCCGGTGGGAAGTGAAACACGGAACGTAGGGGTTTGTGGTTGGCGGTTTTATTATGCGACTTTCACACGCCATGAGAACAGAGGGATGGCATGAATGTAAGGAAGCAACTCTGTCCTTTGTTTGCCCTGTGCTTTCAAGATGCCCAAGGCTCAATTACAGAATTCAAGAGCCATAATTGCACTCTCTCACCAGCTCCATACTCCCTGGACTTCTAATTTGTCCATTAAAATAATAACTTGTTAGCAGTCAAGTGATTATTAAAACCACTTGGGGACCAAGTGATACATACACACACACAATTTTGTCTTCTGTCCACTCTGCAGACCCCTTGTGAATTTTCAAAATGGTGATGAACCACTGTTCGTTCCTTAAAACGATGGTAATAAAGCAAAATAAAAACGTCCTTACTGTATTTCTATCACATAGATAGCCATTTAGGTAATCATTATTGAAAACTAAATATTTTATTGAGCACTCCAGCAATAGTAGGTGGTCAGACACAAATCAAACGTATGTACATTTGTCTTCAAAGTTTAAAATCTCCATAGTTTTAGCAAAGCATATACTAAACGAGGTAACAGAAATCAGAGGAAGCTGGGCATATGCTAAACCTAGGCTTGCCGTTATCGGGCTGGTCAGAGTGTTCATTGCAATGTTCAAGGAGAATGGGAGACCCTGGTCTTCGTCAGTCTGTCTCTGTCCTCTGAAGTAATCAGGTTGGTGAGGACAGCTGGAGGGGCTGGGGAAAGGGCTCTGCAGAGGTCTTGCTATGTATTTGCAGCGTAGTGTCGCTGCTACAATGCAGGAAAACTGAGATACCCACAAGGCAAAAGAATAGGACCTAGGAAGACAGGTGACAAATGCGAGGCAGGAGATTAGACCTCAGCCTCCAAGAGTTCAAGAGCAGGCTTTATTTTCACCGAAAGGACTGGGACTCACTTATTCTATATGTGAGACTCAGGGCAGCAGAAAAAAATTCCAGATGAAATATACTTTTGTGAATTTAGTTCCTAATATGTTGTCAGGTTGTGTGTGTGTGTGTGTACAGTTGGAATATGTATATATTTGGACATACAACTGAGTGGAAATGAAGTCAAGGACCAACACCAAACTATCTAAACTATATGATCTAGTCTGGGGACAGGAAACTAGAAAATTAATGAGCTTTTACATAGTGCGCCAAGGGATAAATATGTGTCAGACCATCCATGTTATCGTGATAACAATCATTCCCAAGCATCCACTACCCCATTCCCTGCAAGAGGGTTATATGTCAGTTGCTCACCGCGCATCTGCAGAGCCTGGTGCTGGGGAAGAGGAAGCATACACTTTCGTAGGCTGTCGAGTTGGCCATGAGATTTCTCTTGGTGAATGGCGTCCCAGTCGTGACTTCCAGACTAAGGCATCGAGAGCCACTGTAGACATTAACCAACTGTATGGGTTTGCTTTTTGTTTTTAATCAGCCACAAAACTGAATGTCACAATGTGGAGTAATTTTTTCATCCTGATGGAAAAAAAATAGTGAAACCAGACCAGAGCTCTCAATAATTTCACCAACATTAGAGGAACAGGTATTGGCTGGTGTAAGCCACTGATGTTTTCTGGGGGGAGGCAGGGGGCTTGTTAACATCACCAAGCTGAGTAGTTCAGAAATTGTTCCAGAAGGAGAAGCATTGCTACATTAGAAAAAATGTATGTGCTCTTGGCTTCACAGCTGTGCTGTGAGCCTGCAGTAAACTATAATTGGAGGATGGAAAACGGCAACCTGTTTTATGTAGTGATGAAATTTTACATGTTAATGAAATTGGTAATGATGTTTCCTACAATAACATTTAAGCCAGATAGGGTACCTAAGCAACTAGTGTCTTTTGGCAAAAGGAATCGTAAAACTATATCAAGTGTGCCTTGTTAATTAGCTGGATTTGACAAGAACGAAGATGAGATCAGATGAGAATTCAATAGTTAGCAAAGAGTAAAAGAAGAATAAGACAATCAAAACAACATCCTGCAGGGCTGAAAAACTAAGTGGTTTCTCGTAGGCAACCAATACCTTATAAAATTTGGAAGTAATCTGAATAGCTAAGACTATTAAATAATAAACCTAGAGCAAAGACCAAATTAAGGCAAGTATAACTTTGCTCCTGGTTAAAACATTTGAATAGATTATGGTGGCTGCAAATAAATCATTTCAGTTGGACACACATGCCCCAAAAAACAGATGAAGTGTTTCATCACCATAAAGTTGGATAAAGTCCAAGTAACCTCAGGTAAAGGGGGGCAGGAGAAGGGGGGCTATTGTAGAAAGAACAGTGCATGTGGCAGTCCGCACCCAGAAATGACTGGAATCAACTAGATGAGAATAAAGTTATTAAATAAGAGAAATTCCCTTTCAACCCCCCCCCACCGCCAATACAGATTAAAAGATTATGAACATTCGAGCTATAAAACAGCTTCTGGGGCTGACAAGTTCTACAGCCAATAAGCAAGCCACCAATGAAGGTGTATTCTCTAAAGCTCTCTTTAGATACGAGCAAGATTAAATGTATAATGAGTGAGGGAGAATTGCCCAGAGGGTGGAACCTAGAGCTACTCAGGAGAACAGATCTGGAAGCTTCCAGGAATTAAAATCAGGTCATAATTCAGAAATATGTTTTAAGTTCCTTGAAACGTCTGGCCAGCAGAATTCCAGAATTACTAAAGGCCATTACCATGTGTCACTCATTCATCCCATTTCTGAGGAGTAGTGTTGATTATAGATACCCAACTCCTATTCCGATCGGATTTTTGGCACACTTTTCCCGGACATGGAAAAAAGAGAAGCAAATCTTTGTGACTGAGAGGATGGATGCTGCTCTTTGCATTTATTGTTCTTGTTTGTCTTCCTCTGCCCACTGGGTGGATTTTGTATCACTATGTTGCCAAGCAACTAACTACAAAGCCTTCCTATGGAAGAAATGCATGTCTCTACCACATGAACATGAACTTGGCCACTTGGCTTATTCAGGCCACAAGTATGTGAGAAGGGCCCACAGGTCCATTGCTCGAGGCTGCTTTATCAGTCACCATGTGTTGGCTTCGGGCCCTCCATTATCTTGTGGTTGTGTCAGCATTCTTGCTCTGTTTTCCTCTCCCAGAAGAATACCGCAGCCCACGTGGGGAGCGGCCTCTCCAGACTAGATCGTGAAATGGAAAAGACGTATGGAACAGAAGTGGGGCTGCCACCAAATCAACATGCGTGTGTGACGAGAGCAAGAAATAAACCCGTGTAGACATTTTGGTCATTTGTTACTACAGCAGAGATGGCGAACCAGTATTAAAAGTGAACTCTCAGTATTGAAGTACACTGATGATTACATGAGGTAGAAAAGACCATTTCTTGCAGTACGAAGGGAGTTCACAAATTAGTTGTTCATTTTAAATTTACAGGCTTCCGTAGTCTCAGAAATAAAAAAGAAAATATTTGACATGGTTGAGTTGGAATGAACAGACTCTTCTAGACAAAGCGGGCCTCAGGTTAGCCTCAGCTTGTGAAAAATAACCCTGTTTATGCTCCACAGGTATCACTGCTGGACAAGGCTTTTGTCACATAGTTAACGAATGCATTTCTGAAATACTGGGTTGGAATCCCAGACAATAAACTAATAATGTTAAATAGAGCAGAAATGGAGGCTACAGTAGGTATGCAAATGCAACTGGGCAGTGAACCACTCTTCTTAGTAAATGTTCTGTAACTGCCCAAAGTGCTTGCTGAAAAACAAAAACATATTTAATTACAGAATATTTATGACTTACCTTTACGATTACTTTCAATTAGAAAACTCATTCATCCTTCTTTATAAATTTTACAGATATGCTTCCTATAAGTTCAATATTTATAGTTCTCTACCCTCGTTTGTAATCTGTGGCCTGTTTTGAAATAACAAGGCTTTATAGTTGCTCCGTATTTTTACCAAATATGAAGGCCATGCACATTATATCAAGGGTGACCCCACTGTACCCAGGAGTAGGAGGGCGAACACAGGTTTTTCCAGCTTCCCAGAATGAAAACCTGAGGCTCATAAAGACCACAGTACTTTCCCAAGTTCACATGGCCAGTAGAAATTGGACATGGCTCTGACTGGTGTGACTCATTGGGTTGGGGGTCATCCCTCAAAGCCAAGTGTCGCCAGTTGGATTCCCAGTTCAGGGCACATGCCTGGGATGCAGGTTCAGTCCCCAGTTGTGGTGCATAGGAGAGGCAATCAATGGGTGTTTTCCTGTCACCTCAATGTTTCTCTCCCTCACTTTCTCCGTCCCTTCCCTCTCTATAAACAAACAAACAAGCAAATAAACAAACAAACAAAATCTTTTAAAAAAAGAGTTGGAAATGAAGGTATGTACCCATAACCAGACTTCAAGACCATTGTTTTCCTTATTTTTAGTATTTTTTTCTCATACAAAATCAGGTTCCTTCTGTGAAATTTTTTTCTTACCATATCTGTCATTATTTTCATATTTTCCTTGTTTCTGTGTTTTCTTCCTTCTTTTCTTCCCTTATTCCCTTCAAGTGACAATCTTCCTTTCCATCCCAGGCCCCAGGATGGTTGCTAAAGAAACACAATGAGTACGAGGTTCCCTGTTGTCAGGAAACTCCACAACATGCGGATGGACCCGCGGTGTGTCAGGGCTATGAGATAGGCGGGTGCACAGAACTCAGCCAGCTCTTGGGATGCCTGACCCCTGGCATACACAATACTTGAGGCAAGCTTTGAGAGTGATGCTGCCAATCTGTATTGAAAGAGGATATGAAAGTAAATGGGGCAAAGATAAATGCAATGCAGGTCAAATGAGTAGCTGGTGAAAAGCAAGGCAGCCCCCCAAAATGTGCCGTGTTCTGTGTTCTGCATGCGGCTATGTGGCTTAAATGTATGCCGGAGAGAAACTAGTCATGGTGAGAGGTTAGGGTGTAAGTGCAGATGGAACGGGTTCTGAAGACCTTTGGGCTTTGTTCCGAAGGCAAGGGGAAACATTCAAACGATTAGATGACTGGAGGACTAAAGACTAAATCATTTATGACACGATCAGAATTTCTTTGTTGAAGCCATGTCATTCTGGTAAGACGTGCCACTTGGGGAGGGGTGCAGGTCTTGGAAATACAGTCCCCAGGCTGTGCAGGTACCCTGTTTATAAACACCTAGCCCTGTGGTGTGCGGGTGTGTTTTCTCAGCACAATATTTTGTATTCACAATAGAAGTATTTTATACTATAAATTGTCCAGTAGTAAGTAAATAAAACTATCTATAGTAAATGCTGAGTCAAGTGTAAAAGATTTTTGAGTGATTTTCAACAATTTGAATGTCATCAAATCATTTTCTATTTTGTACAGAATTTATTGTATTTTCCTAGTTATGTTTGTTCACATTATCTTTTTTTCCTAGCAAAAGCCCCAGCTGAGCCAACCCCCATGGTTACCCGAGACCAGAAATGCTCAGAAGGCCCAACAGTATTCTGAATTTTCAAGCACAGTAGAAGCCTTTGTCCATGAGAGATACTTTCTAAGACCCCCAGTGAATGCCTAGAACCAGATACCGCTAAACAGTATTTATGCTGTGTTTTTTCCTGTACGTACATACCTATGATAAAGTTTAAAAATTAGGCACAGTAATATATTAACAACAATAACCAATAATAAACAAAACAATTATAAAAATGGATTGTGATAAAAGTTATGTCAATGTGGCCTCTCTCTCAAAATATCCTATTTAACAGACAGAAGATTCCTTCTTACTGTAAATCTTGGGAACATCAGCGTATATATTTTTTCTTTCCTTGATTAAGAACTTTCACATTTTCACTTAAAGGAATCACTCTGTGACTTGTCTTTTGCACAGCTGAATGGCCAGCATCATTCCCCTTCTGCTTTGGGACCTGTTCATCAGCAACATCAGGGCCACATGAACACAAGCTCTGAGCTACCTGGACAGTCGATCCGGTCACCCAGATGCCTTACAAGTAACTAACAGGGAGTATCTACAGCACTGAGATGCTATACAGAGAGGGGCTTCATGTCTCGGGTGGGACAGATTGGGACATTATGAGATTTCATCATGCTACTCAAACAGCATGCAATTTAACACTCACTGATTGCTTATTTCTGGAGTTTTCCACTTCATACCTGTGGGCCATGATTGACTGTGGGTAACTGAGACTGTCCAAAGTGCCCCTGTGGGTAAAGGGGGGGCTATTGTATTATCTTCTTTGCCTAGCACTTTATTCTGCTTCTGCCAAGGCATGTGTTTGAACATTGTTTTTTATCAACTTGGAACCAAGTAGTATCTCCTGGGGGAAACAGAAAGCCTTCCATTCACACACATTAAATATTAATAGTTCTCATTTGCTAATACAAACACACCAAACCCTATGTACCACATGTAATCTTTGACACGGGGTTTGCCTCAAAGTGGCAGTTTAAAGACAGATGAACCAGCTGATGCAGTGTACTATTTTACCTTGGTAGCTCCTGGGGGGAAAGTGTGGTACATTAGTACAACATGCCTTTCTGTGAAACATACGCATCTGGAAAATGAACACTCTGAAAGCTGGTGTAGAATGGTGGTTAAAGATATTTAGAAAATATGTGGTTCTATGCAAAGTAATGATCCTAATGAAATTGTAAAATGTACACTTCCATGTAGCTTAGATTCAAAAAGAAACATCCACACTAAGAGTATAGCAAAGAACAGAAACAAGAAGCCTCTGTTTTTGGAAGGTCCTGATGTGGAGGAGGGGGCTAAAGAGCAAGGAGCACATGCATTTTTAACATTTTGGATGGAAAATTTGGGACAACTGGAATTCATCAACAATAAAAAATATTTTGCATGAGTGATATAGAAACATCTCCATAATCCTGATAAATGTAAATAAATGGTAGAGTTGTTACAGTTTTAATAGGAGCATATCTATGCACCGTTTGAAAACAAGACACTGAAATGCTTATTCAGTCCACAGGAGGAACCTGAAGACGTTGACTACGGTTTGCAATGCCACGCACATCCGTGGGAGAATTCCAATTCACCATTATAAGAATAGAATTGCCATGAAAAACTAGCACCTTTTCAGGGAAGCAATTAGAAAGACCGAAGAGCATCTGAAACTCATGATTTCTTAAGAGGAAGGAATGCTACTCTAAGAAAACCATTTCCAAATTATTTGCTATTCACCTGAAGCCCAGCAGCTGCTACCCAGCCCTTTGCCGGCCTGCTTTTTGCAGTCTGCCTCATTGGCAGAAATAAATAGCAGCATGATGTATCTCCTTATGAATCCTGAGAGCTTCTTTTCCATAATACTCACTTTTCAAGCCAATGTAAATTGGCTGAAAAATTTACCTGATATTCAGTTACCCATAGCTGAGGATACTGTGACTCACAGCAAATCACAACATATGACAAAATAAACGATACTAAACAAAGTAGTGGAAAGATAAGAGCTACAACTCTCCCAGAAATGTATCGTTGCATTTGTCCATCAACTCTCTAAATCTATCCAGGAGTTGATAAGTTATATCTAGAAATAAAACCTAAGGGTAACTGCTAGATAAATAAAATCCATTTCTCTATAACATTTCTTGCATTCAAAAACACCTACAAATCATAAAAGGTGCTTGGTATTTTTTATTTATTCTCTTTTTTATATATTTTACAGCATGATGATACTTCTTACCGCTTAAAAATTCCTGCATTTTATATCACTCTGTGTCTGGTCACTCAAATTGATAGACATGCTCCAATGTGGGTTTTTTTTTCCCCAATGGGCAGAATAAAGATGGAAATAATAATCTACCTACCAGAAGAATTGACTCTTAATGAAAAAAAGAGGGGGAAAAAAAGCTTTCTGACTGTAGTGCTGTTAGTTGGCTGATAAACCACAGATCAAACTCCTTTCTATAAAATATTGAAGGAAAATGTTTTTAGGCTGAGACTGATGCATTCAGGATTTGAGCATACTAAAGACTGTTTGAATCTAAAGTTAATTCAGAAAGCTATTCCTGGGTATAGCCAATTTTTTTTTCAATGGGTAGAATAAGAATGGAAATAAAAATCTATCTACCAGAAGGAAAAAAAAAAACCCTCTTTGCCCTTAGTGCTGTTAGTGGACTGATAAATCATAGATCAAAACCCTTTCTATAAAATACTGAAGGAAAACCTCTTCGGGCTGAGCCTGGTGCTTTAATGAGTTGAGCATTTTAAAGACACTTGGAATCTAAAGTAAATTCAGAAAGTTATCCCTGCACCTAAATTTCTCTAAGCCCAAGGCCACCTCCTCTGCAGGTCTATAATCTTGAGTTTGTGTGTGTGTGTGGGTGTGTAGGTGTGTGTAGAGAGGGGGAGAAAGAGAGACTGCATATCAATTTCCCCAGGAAAATAGGTATAGTACTTACTGTGTGCATTTGTGTATTTTTTTAATGAAGATTAAACATTAAGGAACCAAAATAACAGATTCTAGAACATGAACCAAAGGTAAAACTAATTAGTTTTAACAGATCATCTGTTTTATAATGTTACAATTACTAGGCAAACAAAAATCATTTCAACCTAATGTCCATGCAATCTATTCAGAGCTAAAAAAAATACTGCCAGGTGGACTCTTTTATGTGTATTAGGTTTTTAGAAGCTATTCTCTTGATTGGTTATATTTATTTTTTCCCACTTTTTTCCTTTCTTTTCTTTCTTTATTCAATGTCAAATTAACCAACAATAGCTAGCCTGGATAATTTGAAAAAATACAAACTCAACAAATTATACACAGCAAACTAAACTTGTTAAAAAATGACAGTCTTACCCTGGCTGGCGTAGCTCAGTGGATTGAGCGCGGGCTGCGAACCAGGCATCGCAGGTTCAATTCCCAGTCAGGGCACATGCCTAGGTTGCAGGCCATGTCCCCCAGCAACCGCACATTGATGTTTCTCTCTCTCTCTCTCTCTCTCTCCCCCCCCCCGCTCACTTCCCTCTCTAAAAATAAATAAATAAAATCTTTAAAAAAAATGATAGTCTTCTCTGTCAGAATCCTCCTATACATACATACCACAGACCAACCCTTGTTTAACCTCCCTCTTTTTTTCCAAAACTTGGTTCAATCTACTTCCCCTTTCAGCTTCCCCATTTCTTCCTCTAAGCTGCTTGCTGAATCAACAGGTGCGGCCAAGGAAAAAGACAGTCACAGGCCCGTGACTTGGGGCAAGCCTCACTTAAACCTCGCGATCACACAGTTCTTTCCTTCCTGCTTCACGTCCTCTCAGACCCCTTCACAGAAGTGTTTTGTAGTATTTCTCAACTCTACAGCTCGACTTTAGAAAATGGACTGCACCAAATTACCTAATCTGCCATTCTGGGGAAAATAAACCATTCGAGACCTCATTTTCCATAGCTGCTTGGATGTCAAGCTTCGGATTCACATTAGCAGCCCAGTTCTACCTCCTGGATCGTTTTAGAACACACTCCTGCAGAAATCAGATTCTCAAACGGACACAAACCCCATCGCACACTGATGGCATCAGCTCACACTTAGCATCTTGGATTTCTGCCTTTGTTTTTGTTCCCAAACAGAATTTCCCAATCTTTTGGAAGCTTAACCATGTCCCTGTCTCACTGTGTTTATGTTGAGGGGGGACTTGCCCATGTCAGCTCAGGGTATCATTGGCCATGAGCTTTGAAATTTAGTTTCCACAGTGGAAAGTTGGCCTTTCATTGTTCCCAGGGAGAGAGTGTATTCTGTCGTATGTAAATTCTTTTGCAGTCCTGCCCTAGATCATCTATTTTTCTTCACTTTTTATTTTTTCATGTTCTGTTCAATTTAATTGGATCCTGGTGAAGTTTCAACCCAACATGACTTTCTCAGTGGGACTTTTGGGCTCTTATTATAGAGGCAACTTCTAGCATAACATCGTGAGTGAAAAATAAATTAAAATTGGCTTCTGAACTGTATAACAGATAATTTCTAGAAATAGATTCTGTTCTGAGTATCATATCATATTTTATCTGGTTCTGCTTTATATTTATCAATGACACTTGTTTTATTTTCCATTGTATTTTTTTTCTTTTGCCAGCTAAGATTTCCCTCAGAGATTTATTAAGTCCTAGTCTTGCCTGCATTCTATACTTGCAAGATGATCTAATCCCTCTTTGCTTCTGTAAATTTTCATTTGCTTGAGGTGCACTGTTCCTACCAAGTCCTCAACCACTTAAAGAGCCGAATCTGCTACTGGAAGTCTTGTCTGTAGATGGGGCCTTTCCAACATGGCCTCATTTTCATCTACTTTAAATATATGCATATTTAAATTAAATATGAATTCCAGCACAAACTGTAACTGGGGTAGCAGCCTCCACTCCAACCTTCCTAGTGTGACTTGTTCAGTCCTATGCTCCCCAGCATGCTCTGAAGGCCCAGCAATCCCTGCCATTTCCTTCCCCCCAATACCACTTTCACTCTTCATCCAGTGTATTTCCAGTTTATGGGGTGTTCAATATCTGAGGGAATGCAGAAAAGTGGGGACTTTAGAGCATTGTTTCTCTATAACTAAGAATAGCAAAAAAATTTAGGAAGGGCTTTTTTGATGAGGGATACAAACTACCCATCTCCAAATTAAAAATTAGAATCTCCAGAAGTATGTACAAAGAGTCGTTAACTTCTTTTTTCAGGAACTCTCTTGTAGAAGAAGTAAGCCTAGATAGACCATTGAGTACTAATGTTTGTGTGTTTTGAATAGGAGCAGGAATGCCCCTCCAAAATGTGTTTCTTTGTCATAGGAGTCATGAGAGGCTATTTTTAAGAAACAGCAGACATAGGAAAAGCTTGGAAAATTGAGTAGAAGTTACCCTTCATAAGGGTGTTTCTCTCTCTGTAGCAGCCACAGAAGAAGGACTAAATCTCTAGAAACTCTCATCAGTGGAAGGCAAGAACCTCATCTCCATGACAACCATGTTCTAGCTGAGTGTGCATTTTCCCCAGAGCCTCTGGTAACTGGGTTCCCCATTACTACCGTCTTCTTTCCTCTTTTGCTGGAGATGTGTGTTTAAGGTGGTGATTGAGTGTCTTCAGGGTGTTACTCAGCTTTCCTGGGCCTCTCCCATGTGTAAAGGAGACATACATGCTATTAAACTTCGGTTTGTTTTTCTCCTATTAATCTGCCAAGAACTTGGAAGAGAGAGGAAAGGTCGTTTATCTTCCCCCACCATATACATGTAGTTCATCTGCATTAGAGAGGGTCAACATCTCTAAAAAACCAGACATTGCATAGTGTTCCAGTTAAACTTTTTTGTAATTTAAGTTTTCATCGTTTTTTGATCATCTTTATAATTGTTGAAATGATGGCTTGGTAGATGCTCTACCAGTGACATGTGAACTTCCTCCCAGGAAAAATAAGACGTGTCGGGAGCACACTGTGCACAAGTATCCAGGTCACTGCTTTCCAGGCGTTTTCTCATTAGATTTCTCCAGCTGTACTGGGCAGGGAGTGGTCCTGCCTCCCTTCCCTCACGGGCGGGCTGGGGAAGTGAGCAGTCGGTAAATTAGTGGTAGGAAGTTAATAGTGAGGAGTAATAAATTAAACCTTCTGGTTTCAGAAACGAAGCTCATAACAAAGGGGCTAGGTTTCTAATCTTATAGACTATCATATAGAGATCTATGAATTTCTGGTGGAAATAATTAAAATATGTAGCAAGTTGGTATCAAGACTATTAGGGAAAGTGTGCTCAGCTGCAAATAACGGACACTTTTCCTATAGTCGTTTTGGGTACAATATATGCAGATATATTTGAAATTATTTATTGATTCATAATTGGTATTGATTTTTTAAATTAAAGTGAGTTTGAAAAATTACTATATAGCCATATGAATTAAAATTAAACTTTATATTATTTTAACATTAAAATTATGAAAGTTGAATCATTATTTAGGGTGCATGTTACTTTAGTCAAACCTTTAATATTACTTCTTTGTAATTTTAAAAGAATGTGCTATTTTAAATATGCTATTTTTAAATTTTGCTATGAAATTGGCTGCAACTCAAAGTTCTACTTTATTGTTCTTAATTTGAAATTTGTACAATTAAATGATTTTTTACACCACAATATTTCATGTGAGGAGTCACTTCATTTACAAAAAACTGAGTGATGATTCTGCTAAGTGGAAGCAATTTTAAATTCTGATATGCAGTATTACATAGTGAATACATTCTGACCTGTAGCACGTCTCAGGTACTGCCATGTTTTAATTCCAGTTACCTCTGTTTGATAGATAAGTTTTATTGGTATATACATCAAGTAAATATATATGATTCTTTGGAATGTTTCACTAAATTGAGATGCTAAAACACTGTGGACCGTCTTTATTTCATTTCATTCCAGTACATAATATACATTTTTTTTCAGCAGGATCTTTTTTTATCGTATTATTCTTCCATACCATTTATCCCCATTATGTCCTCCCATCTTCTGCAACCAACACGCTATTGTCTATGTCCATGAGTCCTTTCTCCTTTTTGCTTGATCCCTCCACTCTCCATGCCTGCCCCGGGAGCTGAGAGCCTGCTCTCCATCTATGAGTCTGTCTCTACTTTGCTTATCAGTTCCGTTTGTTTATTAGATTCCACATGTGAGTGAAATCCTATGGCATTTGTCTTTCTCTGGCTTAGCTCACTTAGTGTAATGTTCTCCAGGTCTATCCATGCTGTTGCAGAGTGTAAAAGTTTCTTCTTTTTCATGGCTGAGTAGAATTCCATTATGTAAACATGCCATAGTTGTTCATCCACTCATTTACTGATGGACACTTGGGCTGCTTCCAGATCTTGGTGACTGTAAGTAATGCTGTGATGAACATAAGGGGTGTTTATGTTCTTCTGAATTAGTGTTTTGGGTTCCTTCATATGTATTCCCAGAAGTGGGATTGCTGGGTCAAAAGGCAGTTCCATTTTTAGTTTTCTGAGGAAATTAGATACTGTTTTCCACAGTGGCTGCACCAGCCTGCATACCCACCAACAGTGCATGAGGGTTCCCCTTTCTCCACATCCTCGCCAGCACTTGTTGTTTGTTGATTTATCGATGGTAGTTATTCCAACAGGTGTGAGATGATATCTCCTTGTTTTCCATCCAAAGATTCCTTTCACATGTCAACACTACAAGTTGCAATTTTATAATTTTAACATCAACTCTCTTGTACCTTTTGAATTCTTATCATGTAATTTATCTGATGCCTTCCTTGATCTACTAGGAATATGCTTCAATGTCTTTCTATCTCCAAGTCATTATTTGAAAAACTTTAATCTTTTAAGATATTCCAAGGCTGATCTGATAAAAGATTTCTAAACAATTTTGAACAAAATACAATTATAATTTGAGTGGACTTATTTATGAAAAAATCTACTACCCATATCCTAAAATTCATACAGAAATAAAAAAGGTCTTATGATAGCCAAAACAATTTTGGGAAAGAAGAAATAAAGTGGGATAATTTCTGTTGCACAAAGGGTTACATAACTATGGTAATACAGGATGACAATGGCTGACAGATGGATATGAAATCAATAGGACCATACAAATATGGCAAGTTAATTTTTGACAGAGGACTAAAACAGAATAATTAAGGAGAGAGAGACTTCAATAGATGATAACGAAGCCATTGGGCAACTATAGGCAAAAAAAAAATTGTAAAGAATCCCCCCAAAATCTGTCAAAACTCAAAATTGCCCATTTAATTTACTTAAATGTAAAACCAAAAAGTATAACATTTCAAGAGCAAAAGTAAAAGAAAATATTTTTAATGCTTCGCATTAGAACAATAATATTTCTTTTTACCAAAATTAGGACCCATGAAAATAATTAATGTATAGTAATCAAGGTTGAAGATTAGAAAACCCTGTGGAAGACTGTTGAAAGGATTACAAAGCCAGATTATACACTTTAGGATAATATTGGCAAACCACATACCTGCTAGAGAAACTGTAGCTAAAATATGAAACAGTTCTCCAAAGAACACAATAACAACACTTTGTCAAACAATATATATGATGACAAATGTGTTCCACATCATTAGTCATTAGGAAAATGCAAATGAAAGCCATAGTGTGATATCACTCCACACTTGTCAGAATCATCATTAGAGGTTAGGAGTGGGGTGAGAGGTTAGTGTGGTTACCACGGAGACCAGGAGCACAAGGTTACGTGTGTGGGTTGTGCTGGTGATGCTCAGGAGCTACTCAGGTGATAATAGTGCATAGACTTCTCTGCACACACACACACGAGTGCAAGTGCAAATGCAAAAATCTTGATAAGCTCCGTTGATTGAATCAATGTGAGTTTCGTGATTTGATGTTGTTGATACCAATTTTGATATTCGATAATCATACAAGATGGTAATGAAGGATAGATGGGAAATATCTATGCATTTTTTGCAATGTTCTGTGACTATAATTATTTCTGAGTAAAAGACTAAAATCAGTTAACAGTCATGGCAAAAAATAATCTAATATCTTTTTAAGACAGTAAAGTTGTTTATAAGGAATATTACTCTTATCATAACACTTGTTCAGAGTAATGTCTTTTACCTGTGATATCACTGCCTAAGGAACCACCTGTTTAACTCCAAACATAAGAGCATTCGCAACATTGTCAAGTGTTTTGCTTCGATAGGAAAAAAAAACCTTCCAAAAGCTTTACGTTACTTCCATGAACTGGATTTAGAAAGGGTCTTCTTGGAAGCATCTTCGCTAATTTTAAATTTGAGGCCTCTGATGACTCTGCAGTATTTGATCATTTGTGTTCTTCTGTGAATGGATCCAAGAACTATGTTAACACTTTGTACATGCCCAAAAAAACCTCATCGTTTAAAGTGAAATTAATCTAGAAAAACAGTCATGCGTCACAGCACAACATGGCGTTTGCCTTGGGAATAGGTTCTTCAAGTAGCTGCTAATACTTGAACAGGATCACAGCCTTCAATTCTTTAGTTGATTTGTGTTTCCTGGTTGTCAGGCAGTGTTATCAGTACTTAACTTTTGATGAAACAGATACTTTTGTCTTTCTGAGGCCACTGCTTCCAAAAATGGGGTGTAAAATTAAGTCATCTTTTCTAAACAGTAATGTAAATAGTAGATTTAAACAATAAAACGCGGAGCAGACCACTGGAGCACACGCATGCGGCCCATGTGCTAACAATGATTTTTGCATTGTTAAATGGTTGAAAAAATATTAGGGGAATAGTATTTTGTGACACATAAAAATTATATAAAATTCAAATTTATTGTTGATGAATAGATTTCATTCTTCTCATACCTGACCTTCTACATTTTGCCAATAATAATTTCATGGAAATGTGCTATACTAATACCTGTGTAGCACTCTCTGTCTTTCCTCTGGACTCTCGGTGACTAAAAGATTTGCACTCTGGCCCTACCCATAAAAAGCATGCCCCCTCCTGACCTAACACCTCTCTAGCCCAGGACTGCGGGATGCTGTTTCCTGTCCCCATCATTCCACACAGTTGCCTCCCTCTCTACTGCCTAGAAGCCTGGGACCCTCATGTGTCATTCGGCCCAGCCCTGGCCCAGCTGGTTCACTGGGTGCATGGCCACCAGGAGAAACAGCTCTGACCAGGAGGGAGGCCATGCTCCTTGCTGCCTATGTTTAAACATGTGTTTCCACATCAGCTGACTGCCCTGCCTGCTGCCCTCAAGAGAGAGACATTGCTTTGTTGCCTCTCTAAAGAGCTGAGGGGAAAAAAGAGGTTATGCCTTTTTTAAAAAACTTAACCATCTGCTTCGAGGAAGAATTTGATGTGCGTGTCTCCACCTCACACACTACTAATGGAGACCACAGCGTAAGTCAGCAGCACAAAGTAGAGATCTCCTGAAAGTTCTTTAATTTCATGAACGCTCCTTTGCTAAACTGGGTGGATCATTTCTGTAAAGCAGGTGCTCTCCCTGCCGATACATGGGGTTCACTTCCCCAGCTGTAGGGGACTCTAAAAGCTGGTCTTTCGCAGTCGGTGCCCAGTGATCGCCCGAGAAACCAGACTCCATCTTTGCTCCAGGGTTTCTTACTTTGTCTTCTGTCTTCCTGGTCAAAGATGGTTGCTGTGCTTCCAGAAATGATTTCCATTTTCTAGAAGGAAGAATGGGGAGGAAGCAGTCTCTCTTCCTGGCTTGCAGATGGCTGCCTCCTGGCTGAGTTCCAGCGTGGCCTTTCAGTGTGTGTGCGCAGAGAGCACTCCATGCACGCACACATCGAAAGCGCGTGGGGGGAGTTCTAGCACTTACATAATGAGAAACTCTGGACAGAACAGAGAAGCCTTCCCCCCAAACTCCTAAAATGGCTGGAGGAGCAAGGACAGGGTTGGAACTGTAGTTAGGTGTTGGACTGGGGTGACAATTGCCGCTCACACAGAGAGGCATGCGAGCTTCCAATCTCCCCCGGCACCAGATGCATGAACATCTGGGCTTATCATCAGCATGTCCAGATGTGAGGCAGAAAGGGGAGAGGAGTGAGGCTGGAAAGCTGTCAGACATCAAAAGCTGGACTCAGATTCTATTATTTTGTCATGTCAGGAGCTCAGCTGAGCAGAGAGAGCAGTACTGAGCCATTAGGCGAGGGAGTAACCCATTAAAGCCACAAGCCAATGTGAGAGTTAAGCCTTTATAAGCAGGAGGCTAAATCTGGAGTCTGAACGCCCTGCTGTATTGCCCGGGGGAGGGCTCAGCGGTGGAGGGACAGGTGAATGAATGAGCAGATGTGGGTTGCCTTACTGCTGGCCGGGCCCTGGCCTTAAGGTGGTTTTATGAACCCTGGGGTGGAGGAGAGCTTGAGAGCTAAGGGTTAGGCCTGGAAAAGTATGGGGAGCTGAGTCAGAGTGAGGAAAAATGTCTTTAAGGATTCCCCCTCCTTCCTGTGAGGAGGCCTCAGCACAGGGGCCTGCACAGCCATCTGCCCGAGGCCTCAGACGAAGGGGGCTGGCGAAGCGGCGGTGGAGATGCAAGCGTGTGATTGGGCCTTGGCCCCGGGCTGCGCTGTGCAGCTTCCTCTGGGAAGCCCATCAGGTTGCTCTGTGGTCAGGCCAGAAAAGTCACCGAGAGGGTTCAAACCGGAATCCAGACTCTTCCCATGGTCCTTGTCCTTAGAAAGTATAACCGCATGTCCAACCAAGGGGAACGCACCACATCTGACCAAATTACTTTCACTGGGCATGGCTTAATGTGTACCAGTGCTATTATTTAAAAAATATTCTGACTATTCATTTCAACTGATTATCCTTTTTTATGGTTGTAGGTCAACATACTATCTCCTGAAAATTGCCCCTCCTGGGTAACCTGTCCTTCTAATATGTTTTGAAGGCAGGTGGAAGGTTGTATTAAGACCCAGGAAGAAACATGTTTAGCACTATAGGCAGCAATGCACAGTAGCCACTGAGAGCTCTCCTTCAGAAAGGCAGAGAGAGTGGTTTTAAACACACAGGCTTTCAAATTCCATAGACTTGACACCAGGTCTAAATGCTCAGTTTACTCCATAAGCTCAAATTGTATTACCTGCGGAAAAACTTCTTGAAAGTGTAGCTTATGGAGATGAAATGAGACAAAACGACAAACACCATACTCTTTGGCATAGAGTCCAGCCAAGTAAGTGACTAACAAATGGGTCCATTTACAATGTCCGCATCTCATATCTAACAGTGGTGCCGAAGTCATTTACTACTGTCAGTGAACTTGGGGCTGATGGGAGGGGCTGTCCGAACCTCCTGAAGCTCGGTTTCTCTGTGAAAAAATTGAGAAGGCTCTCTCTCTCTTTTACTGCTTTTTAGGCTTATTTTCATGGCTTAAAATTATTTTAAAAGTTTAGAATTATGACTGTAATTGGGTGTCCCAGTTGGTTAGAGTGTTGTACCGATACGGCAAGGCTACAGGTTTGATCCAGGTCGGGACCCGTAGTTGGCAGATGAATGGATGAGTAGCTGGAACAACTTGACGTTTCTCTACCTCCCTCTCTCTCTCTCAAATCAAGAAAAAAATTATTATAAGAAGTCTGGTGATTGTTTTTTGGGGGGTAGTTCCAAAGAAGAAGTTTCTCTATGCATTCCTCTGTCAAGAAGGGGATTAAATTCAGGATATATTGCATTTTGGGTAAAACACCTTTCTCTCCAGTCATTAGCATTCTTGGTGCATCATTTCTGAGCCTGTTACCTAACCAGTCCTGCTTGCATGTTCACTGTGGGATGTGGGCACGAGCCTTACAGACATAAAAAGGCATGCACAGGCCATATGCACGGTCTTCTTCAACTTTTGTATTTATGGCAATATGGCTTCACTACAATGGGACACATGGTAATGTTATTTAATTGAATTAAATTCATTTAAAATAGTTTATCAAATCTCGCTTGTTATCAGGAACTTGAGAAGTAAAGATAAGTGTTCTCTGCCATTGAAAAACTGCAATCAGCTCAGAGTTTAGGGGAAATAGTCCCTCTTACCGCGGGGGCAGGTCCAGGAACCACCAGGGGATGCCCCAAATTGTGGGCTCTGCTGAACCCTCTACAGATGGTTTTTATCTACAGAGACACACCTATGGTAACGTTTAACTTACAAAGTAGATGCCATAAGAGATGCATGACAGCAATAATAAAAAAGACCAAGTAGAACTTTATGCTGAAATACAATTATGTAAATGTGGCTTCTCTCAGAATGTCTTGTTGTAGTGCAGTCATCCTTTTTATAATGACGTGCGATGGTAAAATCCCAGCCTCATTCCTGTGTCTGCGACCCTCCCTTCCGGGCAGTGCACGGCTTGGTGTCCGTCATGTCAGGGGCCCCTTGCTGAAGTCTTCCTCCGGGCTCGGCACTTACTGATACACATGCCACACCAGTGGAACTTGTTTTCTGTTCACATCCTCCACAACTTTTGCAGTTTGAGGAAAGAGAGTAAAACTAGTAGACATTTTTTTTTCTTTACAAATTTCAAGGCTAGATTTGTTCTTACTGCAGATCTTAGCAACCCCAGCATACAATTTTTTTTTTTTCTTATTCAGTCAAGAGCTTGCATCTTCGATTCTAAAGCCTGCACTTTCTGGCTTCTCCATGGCCTGGCTGAAGGGCCACCATCGCTGCTCTCACACTTTGGGACCATTATTAAATAAAATCAGGGTGTCATGAACACAAACACTGTGATACCTGACCCGTTGAGCTGACCACCGCGAGCCGATCGCCTAGACGGCTACTTAGTGACCAGGTTGTTACCTGCAACATCTACAACACAGACATGCTCAGTGAAAGGAGGAGCCACATCCAGGGCAGAATCCTGTGGGATTTCATCACACTCTTCTGAATGGCACACAGTTTAAAACTTACCAATTGTTTCCTTCTGGAATTTCCCATTTGTTATTTGTGGACCATGGTCGATGGCAGGTAACTGAAACCAGGTACAAGGAAACTACACATTTAACCTCTGATAATTCAGTGGATTAAGGACTATAATACAATAGCAGTGTCTGGGAAATAAAGAAAAATGGATTATTAATACCGCCTTCAAGTATTAGGGAATACTCGCGTATGACATCACAATCAACCTCAGCCTTGTGAAACAGATAGGCTGTTTGTCCAGGGAGAGAAAATTGGAGGAGGTCAGACAGAGTAGAAAGCAAGAACGTGGAAAAAGACACCAAGTTCTCACAACTGCAAATGCAGCTGAAATGAGGCCAGCTATACACATTCATTCAGCAAACTGTCCTGCAAAATCTCAAAAACATATTCCAGGATGTGAAATTTCAAGAACACCCGATGGATAGAAGCAGGTATAAATTATATTGAATGAACACTGGTGTTTAATTAGAAGGCCCACAACACCTAATAAAGTAATAATTATAATGCTAAGGTCATTTATGATTTGCTGAGATCATGCAATTTGTTAGTGGCATACCTACATAGGAACACAGCTATCTTTGAATCTAAATAGTTCATAAGGACAAAATAATAAAAATAACATATTTACTCATAAAAATCACACTGGCTTGTTCCCTGTTGAAAAGAGATGAATGTACAATTTTAACACTTTTAAAAACATGTTTGATAACGTATTTACATCCAGGCAGGCACAAGAATAAGCATATTCCTAGAAAAATCTTGTAGACTATGGTTTACATCTATTCTTGTATTACATTAATGCATGCACTGTTTTGAGAAGTCACCCATAAAATTCCCAAGAATTGCATATTTTCTGTGTGAATGTGCTGCATGACTGTCCCCTGCAGAAACACTCTCGCGTGTTTAAAATACACTATGTAGCAGTGACAGCTGACTGAGAAATTTCAGCGAAATGCTCATCTGTGTTTTAGTCCACTCTTCTCTATCACGTGTTGTCCCAGCTCCTCGCAGACTTACTATTTTGAGTGGATTCTGTTACAAACAAGCTCATACACTTTACTTTTCACGGCACTTGGCATCTGGGTTCTTTGTTGAGATGGTCCCGCTGCATTGTGCTGTGCTCATGCCGGTTGGTTGTACCCGTCATGCTGGGCAGGGACGGACACCCAACTAAATGCTGTATCAAGTTGCAGCCAAGCTGAAGTGGACAACTGACTTAACACTGGGAGCTGCTTCCCTGAGATAGACTGTATCCTCTAACTTCAGTAGACAGTTGTTTTGAAAGATACATTTCTTTTGCTGGGCTAAAAAACTACTTTGTCTTAATTATATTTGACATTTCCAAGCTCCTACCAAGAGCTTTCTCCGGGGATCAGAAACAAACCACTTGTCTGTTCTAGAATAAGAGACTGGAGTGAATAAACACAGTCCTTGGTGTTACCATTCAATACTGCAATTTATTTTGTTTGTTTCATTTATTTTTTCATTAGAAAAGCACTGGATGAGTTGTTAGCTTATATCCTCTTGGACGATCAAAGTATTGGTGGGGGAAGTATTTTGGAAAATTAAGAATAACATTTCTAGTTTACAAAATAACATATTGTGTATCCTTGGTTCTTTGTGTTCATTCAAAGCAGATAATTCTCTCTTGGGGAGTAAAATAAAATATGTGGTAATACACGAAGATGCTGCCACTTTAAGCTTGTGTTTCTCTAAATCAGTGGACATTAATAGACTATAATGTTCTCTAATTTGAATTTGAATCATTGCAGTTGTTTTCTATTTGGAAAATATATGTCTTTTGTGGCTTCTATCCATCTTAAAATGTTTCATGAGCCAGGTTTGATCTGTGATTTGGAATCAACATAAACCTTCATTATACATAGTATTCAAATCAGTTTCTCCTAAAGGTGCATATGGGGATAATGTAGCCTAACACAATTGAGCTAATTTAATTTGCAATTTAAATTAAAGTAGCTTGATGTAGTCACATTTGTTTATTTTTTTCTTTGTTTACCTTACCAAGGAGATATATCAGGAAAAAAAATATTGCTAGGAGAAATGTCTGAGATTTTACTGTATATATTTTCTTCTAGGATTTTTATGGTTTTGAGTCTAATATTTAAGTCTTTAATCCATTTTGAGTTTATTCTGGTGTATGGTATAACAAGGTGGTATAGTTTCAATTTCGCAGGTGTCTGTCCAATTTTCCCAACACTGTGGATTGAATAGACTACGTTTACCCCATTGTGGAATATTGTAACCTCTTTGTAGCTGAGGTTTCACTTGTGCTGGGGGGAAATGTTATAAATATTTGTATTTAAAATAAAATGGTTGCATTTCTCTTTGAAATGGACTCATGGATCTAAATCCGAAAGCACTTTAATAACAGATTTATCTATGTAGAAAAAACACATAAATCAACTCATCTTTTAAAGTCACAATTTTCACTGTCACTTTTTCCTCTGAATTTATATTTTATGATCACAGATTATTACCCTGATGTACCATTCTTTAATTTGTATTGCTGTTTAATTACAGTTGTCCCCATTGCCCTCCATTACTCTCCCCTGCCCTGCCAACCACCATCCCCTTTCAATGCTCCCCACCCTTATTGTTTTTGTCCTTGGGTCCTTGAAAAAACATGTTCCTTGACTTGATCCTGCTTCTTCTTTCCCCTGTTGTTCCCCTTCCTCCTCCTCTCTGGTCACTGCCAGTTTGATATACTGTTGATAATACTCTGGTTTCTCTTCAGATAGTACACTTCTTTTGCCTTTTGATGTACTATTAACATAGAGCTTAAGTTGAAATATCATATGTTGATCATCATATAATATTTTAACTATAAAATTATATATTTGCCCTGACTTGTGTGGCTCAGTGGGTTGGGCATCACCCCACAAGCTGAAAGGTCACCAGTTCTATTCCCAGTCAGGACACATGCCAGAGTGTCCAGCCAGGTCCCCAGTTGGGGATGTGGGAGAGGCCACCAATGGATATCTCTCCTTCTATTTCTTTCTCCCTTTGCCTGTCTCAAAAATAAATAAATCTTGATGAGGACAAAGGGCAACTGGACCTTTGTTGCTCTTGGGAATATAAATGGTATATAAGCTCTGTAAAATAGCTTGAGGGTTTCAAAAAACTAGACATACAAGTATGAATCAGCAATCAGAATCCTGTATATTTATTCTAGAATAATTAAAAATATGTTTACACAGAAACCTGTACACAAATGTGTATAGCAGTTTTAACTTCAGATGCCGAAGAAGAAAAGCAACTTAGCGGCTGTTCAGTGGGTGAATGGCCAAACAATCTGTGGCTCATCCATACCACAAATGCTACTTGGAATTAAAAAGGAACACACTATTGATGCACTCAATTCACATGTATCTCAATGTCAATTTACATGTTACACTGAGTGAACAAATAGCTAATCTCAAAAGGTTGCATATATGTGATTCCAGTGATGCAGCATCTTCAGTATGATGAAATTACAGTGCCGAAGAGCAGAGCAGGGGGTGCCAGAGTTCAAAGCAGGCAGAGCGTGTGCCTGGAAAGTGGGGGTGTGAGGAACTTGGTTTGGGGAGGGAAAATCCCACTGCCTCCTGACTGGAGGTGGTCACACCGTGCCAGTAAAAACTGGGGAAATCTAAATGAGCTCTGTAACTGGTGAGCAGTGCTGCGCCCATGTCGATTCCCCCTTTTGATGATGTGTTAGAGGATGTGGCATGTTATCACTGGGTAAGAGCATATGGGCGCTCTCTTCCTCCTGTCTGCAGTTTCCTATGAGTCTCAGAGATTTGGAAATGAAAGTTTAAAACATATTTAAAATCATAAGCACAGTGACTTTGTATTCTATGAGTAAATTGAGTGTCTAAAGTCTTTGCAGATAGGACCTTGTTGACAGTTTTCCCTCCTTTCTTTTGCTTGTGGTTTAGTTGCCCTGTGAGTTGACTTAATTTTGACTGCAAACATATTGAATAATTGTCAGGGCTTTTTGAGGCCTGTTTTGAAGATGATTCTCTGCCTAATCTGAAGTTCTTATACTACTCAGGTAGTGTAGTTTAGAAAGAAAATCTATATTAGACTTTCCTGTTCCTCCTCTTTGTGGAACAATAGTAAACACATTTTAATATATTTATTTATAACATTTAACCTAATCCATTAAAAAGCAAACTCTTTCAGACTAAGATAAAATGACAACATAATGATTATAAAGTACATAATTAAATCATAGAACATGCTAATTATCATTTTAACTAAAGGCAAGTTATTTAATTCTCATGCCTCATTTTGTTATCTGTGTGATGAGGTTAATATCCCCTCATAGGGTGTCTTTGAGTATTATTTCATTCATAGAAAATGTATTGAAGAACTCCTAGCAAATGTTTAACTATTTTTTCTTTATTATTATTTCATAATATATTATATATAAGGCAAATCTTAAACATAACAGTCAATAGAAATGACTTTTGGTAGAATGAACACATCATCTGTAATCCAAATTGATATTATGAATATAAAAGTAAAATTATTAATAATTATACCTTTGGAAAATAGCAATAAACCAGCATTCTTCTTGGTAAACTTGTACCTAATTATGGTAAATAATTTAATATTTCCCTGACAGAAAGAAATGATATAATAATAAAATCAATCATGCAATTAATAAACATAAAATAATATGTATTTGAAATTTTGACCTTATATGTATATTCAATAAATGATAGTCTTTCTTAAAAATGGGCTTTATCATAAAATTATGAAAATAAATGTGATAAACTATGTCTCAAGTTGTTATAAAGCAGGTTAAAGAAAACAGACCAAAAGAAATTTGTCAAAATGGTAACAGAAATAAACAAAATTGAAAATATTGGAAATAAGAAATAAGTCTTATATGCAAAAATAAAAAAATAATTAAAACTAATAAAAAATCAAATATGTGTTAGAATATAAGTGAAGAGACAGGTAATTAAAGATACAATGGCATAATTTTTATGTCAGGATTATAATACATTACCATTAGCCATTACGTGTCATCTTTTCAATAAAGCTAAAGAAACCTTAGGCTGAGGGAATGACTGAGAAGCATGCAAAAAAGGAGAGAGGGAAGAAGATGTTATATTTCTCAAATTTTATGTGAATTCCACATTGTGTTACTGGAATTATTGCCAATATATCAAGCATTTAATCCACAGAGGTAAAATTACTCACCTCTGTTATGACAGATTCCTTGTTTGAAAGCTGAGTTTTTGAACAAACATATCTTCTCTCATAGGGCCACTTGTCATCAACCCACTCCTTCCCAACATCATCAGGTTAGATCTTCCACAATAGAATACGGAGGTAGGAATCAATCAGTACTAACAGACAAAACAATATAGGCAATCTGAGGTTTCAATGAAACATTAATCAATTTTATACTTTTAATACAATAAGAAAAGTAACTGATTTCCTGGGTTATGTTTCTTTCAAAAGATTTATCACCATCCTATAAATATTACCATAATATTCATAATGGTTCCTCCTCAGTCAGCCAAATGAAGTCCACTGTCGTATTCATACACTATTGCCAATATGTTTTTCCCTTTAGTGCTTTGGAAAGTGTGAAACTAATAGAACATTTTATGACCACTTTCAACTTTCATTTAAAGTTTCATGTCTATGGTAACAAAAATTAATATTATTTTTTTACTATCTTACACTCAAGTCATAAAAATTTTCATTTGAAATAGCTATAGAAAATTAAATTCTCTATTGAGCTTTATTCCTCAGCTCTTAAATACATATGTGTTTTTTTTTTTCCTTTGAACTGAGATGTGGCACATTGTCAGGAGTAAATGAATCCTGAAATTTCTGGACTTCAGAAGTTCAGGTTTTGAGATTTTAAGAAAATCTTGACCTTGGATATTGGCAGTCACCCGACCTTATTGTAAAATTACACATGTGAGTTGTCTTCCAGAACCTTCACTTTCTCCAGCTACATCATCGGTGCAAAAATCAGGACTGCCGATTATGAGGGAATTAGCTGTGGTAATTTTATCGACTCCCCTTCCTGGATTGATTGAACTGCACATGAGATAACTGGATTATGGTTTTCATTCTCTTCAAATTTTAAATATTTACAATTGTACATCACCATTAAGATACAAAGGACCGCTTTTATGTATTAAGCTACCTCAAAGATAAAAGTTCATTTTAAAGTTGAAAGAAAGAATAAAAATCTCTACACTAGGGAAGTAAAATAAATTATCAAAAAAAACTTTGATAATTTAGACTTCAGGATGTATTATTAAACTAGAAAAATATCAAGCTCAATAATTTATCTAAAGAACATAGCACTTTAATATACCTTTTTGGATCTGATGTGATTTGTATGAATGGGTTTTATTATCAACAAGTTCCACAGGACAAAAAAAATTTAAATATACATGACACTGATTTTAACAATTTTAAGAGTAAATAAGTAATGCTGTAGGGAAATTGCATTTACTCCATTGATACTTAATTTAATGGCATATGATGCCTGCCTTCTCTTTTAATGCATAAAAGAATGGGCAATAGAGAGATGCACTACTCTGTTATTAAAAATGCATTAGACTTCAAAAACCCACCTCACGCTGTAGACAGAATTAAGAAATTTTCTACTATCATTAGATTACATTGAAGTGGCTACCAAAAATTTTAGCACACTTTGTACTGTAAAAATGTTCATATTAAATTAGTATTGCTTTTTTGAATATGAACAAGATGCTAAGAAAGATAGTATTAGAGTTGATATTATAGTCATAGTAATATATTTTTGCACATTACCAAGAATTACTTAGTTTTATGCATATGTGTGTATGTACATTTTTGTGTTTAAGCTTTTATATTCTATAATTTTGTGTGTATCCTTTTGCAACTTTATTAATGAGCTAAATATTGTTTTTAAATTAAGAATATTAAACGTTATCTCTGATTGGCATGTATTCTACTCTTAAAGTCTTCCATTGTCATAGAGAATCCAGGCCACTGAACATGTCTCTTTGTGAGCATGAATGAAGGTTTCCCCCACCCATCCTTCAAACATATGGTCTAACAAGTATCTTTCTTAACTTAGAATCATTTGGGGAAGAGCCCACAATTTTCTTGTGGATTACAATTGTGTCTTTTACAGAGTTACTCTTCTCTTTCCACTGTTCCACAATCAAGCCACTCTAAATTAAAACTTTGCTCCCGGGTCCAGCCCCCTCATTCTCCCGTCGCCTGTCTCAGACACCTGCCCTGGCAGAGCAGGCTAATTAGACATGGTGGCCCTTTCTCAACCTCCTCCTTTCTTTTTTCTCCTGACTCTTCTTTTTCTCTTCCAATTACAGTGCACAAGGAAGGAGAGATAAAGACATAAAAATAGTTGTATTTATCCAGAGGTGTTTGCAGTTTCTTTAACCTAGATGTGCCCTCTGTCATGGCAGAGTTTATGGGAATGTCACAGGCCCTTCCTCTGCCATTAGCAGTGCTCTCTGATTGACACTATGCCCACAGGGTCCCTCCCCCCACTCTGTTAGGGGGAATGTCTGTGGACAGCTTACATCTGCATCTCCTTGTGTGGGAGCCCTGAACAAGCCAAGCTTGCAACTTTCTGCACCAAACTACCCACAGAAACTGTGCTGCTGGTCATGGCGGTGCTTGTAATTCTGCTGCACACTCATTCAATCTCCCATTTCTAGGTGATAATTGGCTTCATAACAAATTCATCCTTGATAATCTCTCTCCTCCACACAGCGCTACAAGGGCTTTGGTAAACTCAAACATCTATTGTCCTATCCCCATTTGTTGCTCATTACTTTCCCATAGTCCTTTATAATGATATTGTTTCCTGTCCCCTAACTGAGTCACTATTAATACAGATATTAATGTGGAGGCGGTGTTTATATAGCTTGCTTATTAGATCTGTCCTCTGACGTATCACACTCCTTTCTCACATTGCTTCTTGAACTCCAAGTTTTCTCTGTCTGCATTCAGTTTCCCTGTTGCATGTACATTCATTAGCAATTCTGGGATGAGGCTCTGTTAATGGAAAGTTCTCTCTTTCCCCCCCTTTTTAAACTTTTCACTTCAATTTTAGTTTCAATGGGTATATAGAATTCCATTTTGAAAGATATTTTACACCAGATTTTCTTAGCATGTCTTATTACAAAGTCTATTATCAGTGAAATTACGATTCTTTAAACTTCAAACTTCTTCTTTGGTATTTTGTAATGCCATTATGTTTTATATTGGCCTTCATGTACTTGTTTCTTGCTAAGGGTGTACGGAGCTTGTTAAATTTGAGAAATTAGTTATTTTATAATGACAGAAAAAATTTAGCCATTCTCTTAATGTTTTTGTCTTTATGTCTAGAAATTCAGTAAGACATATATTGAAACTTCCTTTCTTCTATCTTTCAACCATTATGCTGCATTCTTAGCTATTTTACTCTATAAATTCACTAATTCTTCATTAAATGTGTTTCATCTGCTGTTTAACTAATTTAATATTTGTGTTTTCTATTGGATTTAATGGCTATTTCATTCTGTTTGTGCATTTTTTCAAAGGCTCTTTTTTCATAGTGTAGTATTATTAAAATTTTAATGAAAATGTAAAACATGCTCTCATTTTAAGTTCTTATTGGTCTAATCTTGCTGCTTATCATGTCTGTTTCTTGTTGGTGGAAGTTCATTCTTGTATGTGGTTTATCATTTCTGTGGGTAGCGGAAATGTACATGTAACTGAAGTGTAGGTGTTGTGATTTTCCCTGTGAGAATCCCTCCTCTCCTGTTCTGTGGGTGCATCCCTGCAAAGCTGATTGCCTTCATTTCTTTGTTGCTCCAAGAGTTTCATCAACTCAATTCATGTTGTGTAACTCTTGCACCTTGAGATTTCTTAGCACTCAAATAAATGTCTAACCAGTTTCCCTGTGAAGTGCAAGTTTAAGCCTTCATGTATTTAGGAGAAACTCTTTGTTAGTCAAATTCAAGGATGAGAAAGATGCTTATTCTTCCTGTTCCAACAAAAATATTTTTTTACTGGTCCTGGAATATTTACTCCTATAAGACTCCAGACCATGGAGGCATTTCTCAGTTCACACTCCCTGACTCAGCGAGCCTTGTCCTCACCCCTTTCTCCACATGACTGTCAACCACAAAGGCTCTTGGTGACCAGTCCTATCTCCTGGCAGCAGCCACACCTGGCAATGCTCTTTTCCAGGTGTAGGTAGCAGAGGAATTTCAGTTTATATCAGTATGCTTTTAACTGGACCAGGGAATTCCTTTTAGTCAGTTTAAAAAGTTTTTATTGAGTGTACACCTGTCTTTTCAATTAAAATAGAGTTTTAGCTTTACTCTCTTTTTTAAAAAGTATCTAAACTTAGAGACATTATGATAATAGTTGTATAAGAGTCTACCATATGTAACAGACACTGATTACGTATTGATTCCTTTATCTATTGAGCTTGAATTGTTTTCAATAATAGCTGTTATATTAATTAAAAAGGCTGTCTTTAAAGCCTGTTCCTCGGATATGATTTCTCTAATATCTGTGTGATACTGATCATTTTTCTTAACCATAGTACATATCAATTTTGTCAAAGGTAATGTGAAGAAATTATTATATCTAAATCTTAGGATTTTCTAAGGAACCCTATAAGTTAATGTGCTGTATTAGTTTGGAGAGGTTTTGCTAGAGAAACATAAATCGCAAAAACAACTCAAATTGCAATGCTTTGGCAAAAGAAAAAACTAGTCCTCATATCAAATCAGACATGCATCACTGGAAATCTCTCTTTTTAAAAATTTTTTTAAAAATTTATTTTTAGAAAGAGGAGAAGGGAGGGAAGTTGAGGGGGGCAAACATCAGTGTGAGAAAGAAACATCGATTGGTTACCTCTCACGTGCCCCCAACTGGGGACCTGGCAGGCAACCCAGGCATGTTCCCTGACCAGGAATCAAATCAGCGACCTCTCAGTTTGCAGAAACCATGCTGAACCCACTGACCCACAGCAGTCAGGGTTGGAAATCTCTTTTATCTCTTACCTCAGGAAACCAGACTGTCACCATTTTGTAACAATTCTTTTTTTTTTTTTTTTTCACAAACCATATGTTCACATGTCCGCCCAGCAGAGGAAGAGAAGGCAGGCAAAGTATGCAGGTTCCTAACTGCCTCAGTTGAGAAACAGCACTCACCTCGCACCATTTTACTGTCTGCCGACCCAAAGCAGTCCCGTGGCCCAGATTTCAGTGGTGTGAAGGCAGCAAGACATGGGAAGCCCATGGGATACGTGGTGGGTGTCAACTGCCTTACCAAAACATATGCAGGCTTTACAGAACCTTTCCCGTATTAAACTCAGTGTACAATAGCTCTTACTAGCGTTATAAATGACACTGTGATTAATATATTTACATGTAAGGCTCTGCTACAGATAGTTAGGTTATTTCATTAAGGTTCCTAGAAGAACACTTATTTAGCTGAAGGATATAGGTGTTTGTGGGCTTTTTATAAAAGCTGTCAAATTCATTTTGAGATGAAGATTGTTACAAATTTATCACAAGGATTTGCATGGCCATTTCATTAGATAAATGATAATAATGTATTTTTCAACATACCTGTGGATTTTCAAATCAACTTTCTAATCTTCCTTCATTTCATTAGCTTAACAAATTGGATTTTCTCTTAATTTGCATTAATTTAATCACTTTTGTGAAGTTTGACATTTTTCTGTAGTTATACTGGTCATTAGATTCCTATCTGGAGGAAATGATCTGCTGGTAACCTATGCCCATACACCTATCTATGTCTTCAGTATTTTTCTCTCACCAATTTGGACTGGCGTTAGTTATATTATCAAAAATTAAACCTTTATGTGGCTAGGGACTGAAAATGTTTCCCTTTATTTTTCATTGCTCTTTATACTTTACTAATGTTGAATATAAAGATGCCCCTAAAAATAGTTGTATTATTTTCCTTCCCTCTCTGTTTTTGAATGTATGGTAGATAATAGCCCTCATTCTTGCAGTAACCTCATGAATTTGTGGTTATGAGAACAGAGGCTTCAAGAGGATAAATGGGTGTGCCGATGGCCTCATGGTTTGCAGGCCCAGGACTCCAATCAGCCCTCCGTTTGAGATCAAGTGCTTTGGTACAATTACCCCATAAAGCCTGCTGTAGTAAGCAGAATAATGCCTTTCATCCCCTAAAGATACCCAAGCCCTAATCCCTGGAACTTGTGAGCAAGTTACTTTACATGTCAAAGAAGACTTTGCAGATAAAATTAAGCCATGGCCTCGACCTACATTTACCCTGGATTACCTGGGTGGGTTCACTTTAAATCACATGAGCTCTCAAAGCCAGAGAGCTTTCCCAGGCTAGAGGAGCGGAGATACAGGTGAAGGGGAATCAGAGCGATACCAGGTGTGAGAAGAATTCAACAGGCTGTTGCTGGTTCTGGGAGGTAAGGCCTAATGGATAAGGAGCAGAGGTGTTCTTCGAGGAGGAAAAAGGGTTTTTGGTTCCCCTGACAGCCTATAAGAAACCGGGACCTCAGTATATCATCTGAAAGGTAGTCGATTCTGCCAGCTACCTAACTGAGCTTAGAAGCAGATTCTTCCCAGAGCCTCCTGACACATGCGCGGCTGGTGATCATCTCGATGCAGGTCTGGTGAAGCCCAGGGAAGGGATCTCAGCTGAGCCAGTCTGACTTTCAAACGACAGACTGCTGAGATGGGGAATGTGTGCTGTTTTAAGCCACTGCATTTGAGGTAATTTGTTAGGTGGAAAGAGGAAATGGAAACACTTCCCTTTGATGAAGTGGGATATGCAATTTAAAAATTCATACTTCCTGCAGTGTCTCACGGGGACACTTCTTATTTATTCTACTCTGCAGCAGTGTTGTGGCGCTGAGGCATGTCCCTGCACACTCATAGGAGGACGACATTTGGTAGATCCAACCCACGTCTTCTGTACCAGTCCCTGAAGTTCAAGGTGGATGACTTATTTTCCAGGCCAAGAATGCTAGGCCTGTGGGACTTAGAGATGGGACAGTCACTTGACAGCTGCTTGTCCTGTAAATGTTCCTGAGGTGCCCCTAGTTTGTGGAGCTCATTTTCTGTCTGCCTTCTCTCCCTCTTCACCCCAGGACAACTTTCCCACCGTCTGGGCTAAGATCTAAATGTCTAAATTTTAGAATTTGCTAGAATATAAACCAAAATTTTAATAATGGCTCAACACATTCAGTTCGGCTGAAGATAATGTTTAGATTAGTATGTTCTGAGTTGTAGAAAGATCATTGTTTGCCTATGTTTCCCATTGTGTTTTTTACGTTGAACTTTTATTTTGAGATCATTAGAAATTCTCATGCAGTTGTAAAAGAACAATACAAGGGATCAGATGTGTCCATGCCAAGGTCCCTCCTCCCATAGTATCATGCTGGGAAACTAGAGCAGGCCACAGCCAGGACACTGGCTTTTGTACAGTCAAGATTCAGAGTATTATGAGTGAAGTTTAGCTCCCAGTTTAAACCCGAAACAACATATGGGCACACATATGTGGAAACAAATCTTAAAATTAATCTTGGATGACTTCTGATTTAATATTTTACCTAAAAGCATTATGAGGTGTTTGTAAGCAGATTCTCTCCCTTCCCTGCTGGCCTGTCTCATCCTGTTCTCACCACAAGGTTTTATAATAAACTTCACCCAGTGGCAAACAAAACAAAACAACAACAACAACAAAAAAAACAAGTAAAAATTATTATAGTAACTACTTTCTGGTAGCGACGGAAAGATTAAATGTTGTCTTACTAATAAATTGAAAAATTAAACTGAAATAGTTTGTTAAATAGACCAAAGCCACTTTATAAAAAACCCAGAGAAAAACAATACAATACTTATTGGGGGGAAAAAGCAATTTGAATGGTAGTGTGTTTCTTATCAGAAACCATGGAAGTCAAGAAGACACAGCGCAGTGTTTTTCAGAGCTGAGAAAAGAGATAAACATAAATCCAGGATCCTAAAGCCAGTAGAAACTGCAGTCAGGTATGACAGGTTAGTGAAGACCTTCTCAGATGAAGGAAAACTAAGATAATTTGTCACCAGCAGATCGATCCTAAAAAATGGCTAAAGGAAGTTCTCTACCCAGAAAAGAAAATTGAAAAAAAAAAAAAAAGAAAAGAAACTTTGAAACTTCAGGCAGAAAGAGAGAAAGCAGTAAACAAAAAAATATGGGAATATAAATTAGGCTTGCATTCTCTTCTTAAATTTTTAAATTACATTTGACAGTGGACGTAAAAATCATAAAGCTGAGAGATTTCTAAAGGTAGGTGGAGGAGAGATTTTAAGTGATTATATGATATATAAAGGGAAGTAGAGGAATTTAAGGGAGTAAAAGTTTCTATGCTTTATTCTAACCGATGAGAGGACGGCAGCGGTGGACTATGATGGCATGCCCACACAACGTCATATTTAGAGTGAACAGTAAAAAAGCTATACAGAAATCCCAATCACACACTGTGCACTAAATAAAACTGAGATTCAAAAATGTTTGAGGAACCCATACATAAGCAGGAAAAGGAAAGGGGGAAAAAGATAATAAAAAACAAACTAAATTGGCAGATTTAAGCACTAAAAAATCAATACTTACATTATTACTAAAGGCAGTGATTAGCAGTGTGGGCTAAGTAACATGTCATCACTATATATTATACCCAGGGTATTCACTTCTAATATAATGATATAGGTTGTTTTAAAGTAAAAGAATAGAAAAGATATATCATGAACATTACAATAAAAGAAGAATAGGAGTGGCTATGTGAATATCAAATAAGTAGCAATTTAATAATGTTAGATAGTCCTCAGAGCAAAGAAATGTATCAGTGTGAGTGGGAGGCATAGTATAATGATAAAGGTTAACATACAAAAATTCATACTAATCTTAAATGTGTATGTATTAAGCAAAAGAACAGGAAAACATGTGAAGCAAAAACTGATAGAATTAAAAAGCTAAAGAGACAAATCTACAATTAAAATTGGAAACCACGACAATGACCTCTCAACAACTGATAGAGGAGCTAGATAGAAAATCAGCAAAAATATGGAAGGACTTAGTAACATCACCAAGAAGGGGATCTAATCAGGATTTATAGTACACTTCCCCAAACACGGCAGAACACACATTCTTCCGAGTGCCAGACTATCAAGGAAGACCCTATTCTGAGCAATACAGCAACCCTCAACACACTGACAGGGCAAAATCCTGCAGACTGTGTTCTCTAATGACAATGAAACCAAACTAAAAACCAATAGCAAGTAGCTAACAGGAAAATCTCTACACACTTGGAAACTAAACACCACATTTCTTATTGATCCATAATCCAAAGAGGAATACCCAGGGTAATAAAAAATACATGGAACTGAATGAAAATAAAAACACTACATATTAAAATTTGTAGAGTTACCAGTAAAGCATCACTGAAAGAAAATTTATTAATATAAAATTTCTACATGATAAAAAAATAAAAAAGCCAAACTCATCATCGAAGATTCTAATACAAGGACCCAGTGGATAAAAACACCCCCCCAAAAAACTCATAGCAAGCATAAGAAAGGAAATAAAAGAGTAAAATACAATGAAACATAATAGAAAAACATGAGAATATACATAAAATTGATTTTTTCCCTAAGGACTAGTAGATTTGCAGACCTCTTGCAAGACTGACAAAGGTTTGTAAGGGAATTTTACAAATGGGACTTAAAAGAAAAAAAAAAAACATGAGAGTTGAAAATGCAAAGAAGACTTTAGGTTTTCAGGCTTGCCCAAGCCTGAAGCTGCCTGAAGAAGCTATTTAGCCTTAAATAAATATACATCACTTGCTATAAATACAAAAAGATGTCTCAAATCTAAACCAAAGAACCAGATAATTTTCAAACGCATGAGTCAGGAAATCATAGGAGAATAAAACTTCATCCTCGTTAAAGACGCATTTCCTCTAAAGTAGGGGCATCAGATGTCCCACGTCTGGCTGGGTGTCAGAACTGCCAGGCCCAGGGTCACTGTCCCCTCGGGATTCAGTGCTGCCTTCCGTGAGAATCTCAGTGGAAGCCCCGTGGGAGAAAGAAAGCCCAAGAGCAGAAACTAGCCAGTACTCAGCTTCTGCTCTTACCCCAACCTACAGAGCCATGGCCACGGCCACGTGCATTGCCCCAGACAGACCCCAGGAGAAGCAAAGACAAAACAAAAGCTGAACCCAACCTAAACAGCTTTCATCTGAAGCCACTAGGTTTTGAGACAGTCAGTTATGCTGTTCCTTTACCCTAGGTAATATGGTACTGCACTATTTTTTATATAATTTATTTAGGTCCTTAAGTGAGGTGCCCAGTGATTCCCATTTATACTGCTTCTTCCTTAAACTGTACCCTTCTTTGTTCTTGTGAGCAGCCCTCCCAAATGTAATGGCTGTCTGAGAGTTCAAGCAACCTTTCATGCTCACTGCCACAGCCTAGCATTTCCTACATTTCCCCATCCAGTCCTTCAGAGACTGTCTTCCAAATGTAGGGATCTGTCACATCATTTGCTAGTCTGCTCTGGCTTGTAACTCGCACATTTAATAAAGTGTGCTCAACCTGCTGATAGCCATCTTTGCCTGGTAAAACATAATCCTGCATGAATATCCAGTGCATTGAACGCATAACCTTTGAATTAATGTCAGTAAAACATCTACAATTGAAAAGGAGGTTCAAGGGATTATTTTGAGTTAAACCTGCTACATTCAGTATATATCATAGCTATACTCACTTAAATTATCTTTTTTTTGCCATGTGCTAAATAAATAAGGTTTTCCTTCTCTTTCCATCACACAATTACCTTAATTTTGATTCTACTTTCACAATGACAAGAGAGTCCTATTTCTTGATTTCAAACAGTCTCTTTCCATGCTGTATGCAATGAGAGGATTTTTCATAAGCCATCAGTTCTCTTAACTGGCTTTATGTCGCTGATATTTAAACAGTGCAGAAATAGGAAAGTGCTAGTTTTAGAACCTCTCCTGTCTAAAATTGCTATCTACCACAGTCCATTGACTTTCACAAAGAAAAACTTCCTTTAATAAGAACAATAAGTAACTTGCAAGCTGGTAACTAAATCATGACAATGAAAATAAATTCTTACATGGTTGGTGAAGTATATTGTTTATAGTAAGACAGATGCTTTCTCAAGCTTATTAAAAAAAGAAAGCCCTATTTTTTTTGTTCCTATTGATGGGTTTATCCAGCCATAAAAGATACATTTCCTTGTATTTACCATCTCATTCTGCTGATTATTACCAACAGAGAGAACTGGTAAATGGAAATTCTAATTTGAGTATTTTTTGGGAGCAAATTAAAAACGAAGTTTGATAGTTGTTTTTTTAGGTCAGTAAGATGAAATACAAAATACAGCTTGTAAAAATACTTCATTAAACAGAAAAGAAATAAAAAGGATCATATACAAAGAGGCACTGGAAATGGAAGCTGATGAGACCACATTACACGAAGTAAATGAAATTGCTCCAGAGCTTTTCCATCTCAACGAACAGCTATGGAGATGGTGGGGGCTGTTCAGAACAGACATATAAGTATGGCTTCCTCAAAAAGGTATTTTATAAAAATGCCTGCAAATAATTGTAATCCAGCTATCAAATATTTGGGGGATTATTTTTCAACTGTAAAATAGAAACATTTGAGAAAAAAAATCACCAGAAATTCAAATGTCAATGATAACTTTTTTTGCTGAAGCTTTACAAAAATGATGTTTTTATGGTCAGGATTGTCCTCCCTCATGAACTTTTAGATAAACATTATATTTAAAATATAAATCGTTAGGCATAGTCATAGAATGAAAATGCATCAATATTTTGTTACAAACCCTAATTAAGATTTTTAACAACAAAGGCTCATGTGTCCATAACAATGAATGTGGGCCTGGGGACAGAGTTCATGGACAAGTTGACCGAGGAAACCAGATGTGTACTGCTGGGTACAGATTGCACATGAAGTAACTAGGAGCAGCACCTTCCATAGAGATGGTCAGTGACTAACAGTTGAGATGCAAGGAATGACTTCTTCACAGAGCAGAAGGACACAATATCACTAACTTTTACTCGTAGGTATATATGACATGGTCACTGCACTTCTTTTAGGAAGGTCACGTTAGTATGTGGAAAATTGGTGGGTGTGTTTCTGTAGACTGGTGTTTTATGTGCACCAGAGAAGAACCCAGAGGATTCACATTTGCTCCTCTTCTGTATCATTTTGTAAGGACTTCAATATTCCTGGCAGACAGAAATATTATCTCTTTATTAGATAATTTTGAATATTTAATGCTTGAGAATGTAAAGTAATTTGTCTTTGAATGTCTATCACCAGGAATTAAAGATATGTTACATATAATAAAGAATTAATTGCAGGGCCCTGGCTGGCATAGCTCAGTGGATTGAGCATGGGCTGCGAACCAAACCATCGCAGGTTCGATTCCCAGTCAGGGCACATGCCTGGGTTGTAGGCCATGGCCCCCAGCAACTGCACATTGATGTTTCTCTCTCTCTTTCTTTCTCCCTCCCTTCCCTCTCTAAAAATAAATAAATAAAATCTTTAAAAAAGATGCTTAAAAAAATAATTAATTGCAGCCCTGGCTGGTGTAGCTCAGTGGATTGAGCATGGGCTGTGAACCAAAGGGTCGCCAGTTCAATTCCCAGTCAAGATACATGCCTGGGTTGTGGGCCAGGTCCCCACAAGGGGGCACGTGACAGGCAACAACACATTGATGATTTTCTCCCTCTCTTTCTCCTTCCCTTCCCCTCTCTCTAAAAATAAATAAAATCTTTTAGGAAAAGAATTAATTGCCATGCATGAGCAAAATAAAACTCTTTTTCTGGATTTGCTGACACTAATAAGAAAATACAGTATTGACAGCGACATTTTATTTAAAGGTCACATGAAATTATCATTTCATCTGCATTCCATGATCGAATGCTCTAGCTGAGAAAGCTCCATGGTCCAGAATTATTCTTTGTCCATTGGCCTCTGTCTAGGTAGGATTACTGGTAAATGAGAGTTGGTCAAAACAAATCAGCTTAGAGTTAAAAGAAGTGAAATTCAAAGATAATGGATCTGCCATTTTAAGAGTTGAACAGAGGACATTGACAGAAACTAACTAAGAGGAAGGAGTTATCCCAGTTCAAAAGACAGTCTAAGAATTAGTTATTCTCTTTTCTCTTCTCCCCACTCTATTTCTCTTATCACACTTCAACACCTCGCTTTATTTTCACCTCTCCTCTCCCTCCATCTGTTCTAACTTCTCCAGAATAATAGCTGAAGCCAAACAAAGTCTTAGAAAATACAAATGATTAATAAACATCCAAATGATGGTTAACTTTATTAGCAAATGGATAAATGAATTATAAAAAATGTCTTCATGGATTTTTAAAAAAGAAATAAGATTATAATTCATTCTAAAAGATAGTACTTTTTTCCTCATTCTGATTTTCAAAGTGGAAATGGAAAAATTCACTAGGTAGGTATGAAAATATAAATAATATGAATTTCAAATTTATTACTGAAAATATTATCGTGTTGAAAACACATCTGTATTTTACTGTTTTAAAAGTCACTGTTTTGAAAACCAAAACAAATGTGAAAATATACAGGTAAACTTTGGGGGGTGTTGGGTGCATCTATGCCCTGGACTGTGGTGATGATACCACAGGTATTTGAATATGCTCGAATTCACCTGATCATGCACATTAAATATGTGTGGCTGTCTATATCAGTTATACCGTAGTGAAGCTGCTTTGTGAAATAAAATCATTGTATAGCAGAATAGCTATAACACTGTTATAAAAACTTCCACGAACTAAAATCTGAAATAGGGTTCAGTTTTTTGTATGATTGGATAAACTAGTCGTTTACATACAACTCATCCTCACATTATTTTCAGTGCCAAAGAATAAGTAAAAGCAATAGTCACAGCTTCTGTTATGTTGATGAAGTCTAACACTTTAAAGTCTCAAGTCTAAGCAAGAAAAGAATCTCAGAGTTTTGCAGGGCTCTAAAGTGATTCCTACCTGTACTCGGTCCCACTGCTTCCCTGGCAGCTCGAGGAGTCGTGAACTGTGAGGACAGAGTGGGGCATGGGCTGGAGCAGGTGGCTCCTGCAGGCCGTGCTGCTGTATCTTTATGAGCCATTCAGTGCCTGGATCACGTGGACGTGCAGGGCTTCCCAAGGAGAATTGTCGGGGAGAGATAAGGGGAACAGCTGGGAGTTTAGAACAGGTGCAGTCCGCTGCAGCAGAGAGACGTATTTCAGCACTGTAACAATTCGTACAAGCGTACTGGTGTGTAATGGCTGAACGTCAGGCCTGCAAGCAGCAAAACATCCTTTGCCCTCAAAAATACCCTGCTGCTCTATACCAATCACTGCAGAAACATTGAGAGGAAGCAATGAATAAAGCAACCTTGTGGGAAAAAATGAACGTGGTAGGATGAAATCTACAATCTGTGTCTGAAATTCATTTGTTAAGTGTATATGGAGAGAAATAACTAATCCCCGAGGAGCAGCTGAAAAGCTGGGCCATAGGTAAGGGCACTTGAAACTGGCCTTGAAGAATGTGTATGAGCTTTTTAGAGAGAAATATCTTCCCAAGTTAGTAAAATCCAGATGGAAATGTTTACTTATTAGAAGTATTAGCCCGTCGAACAGGACTGGCTGTTAATGCATTTAGGTACTGGGCTTTGAGTTTGGCCTGGAAGGTCTTTCTGGATGGCATTATTGTGCCCACGTGAATGATCTCTGCCTTCCCCCAGGTGGCAAGTGTTGAAGCTTATGTGGTAAAATTATATACTTTTGCATAAAGTTACTACCAAAAAGCTCATCTAAAATAAATATTAATATGATTAATATGTTGTCAGAAATTATGTGAGTGGATCAAACAGCTATAGAGTAATCAAGTGAATGCCTACAGGGTGCTGTCTAAATAAAGTTCACAATGTATTGTTGAATGGGAAAGATGCTACAAGTTGGTATCTATTAAAATTGCATTTAAAATAAAAGCACACAACAACAACAACATTAAAATTGATGTGTTTATGCATAAAGACATCAGGATAAATATTCCCCAAGGCTTAATTTGGACTACTGATATGGTGGATGCCTTTGTCTTTTTCTACATGCACTTTTTTGATTTTTCTCCAATGAATGAGAATTTTTTACTAAGTATATACATACATTTAAAAAGAGAATCACATAATATTTAAGTGTCAATGAGTAAGAATCATGGGGAAATGATAACTGAGGTAGGGCTTGAGGTAGAAGACCATGCAATTTTGCAAAAGATATTTAACATGAAATTTTGACTTGAATCATTGCATAGCGTGGACATGGATTCTTGAGGTAGACTTAGAGATCCATTTATAAAAATTTATGACAGCTTTATTGCATTATGCCAAGTAGCTTCCTGACAAGTTCTTCCTCTGTTACTGTCCACGTTAACTCCGTTTAAACCTGTGATTTGAATTTCCTCTGACCAGTTCCCTCAGGTTTCAAATGTGAATAAAATAAAATAAAACCTCTTTATGGGTTGGCTGTGAAGGTAGAAGGCAATAATCGTTATACATTGTACAGATGCCTTCCTTGTGAGTCACTACTTCTTCTCAAAAGCCACTGGTCTCCTGGCAACAAAGAGGCTGCTCTGGAGAAACTAGAGCATCCGGTAATGTCTACTCCTTTGCAGGTTCGGTGCTCAGGCATCGGGTGGTAAAAGATGCAAAGGAGGGACTGAGTCTAAGTGTAAAACTTTTAACTGAAGCTATGGGAAAACATGATATAAACGCAGATCTAAAAACTGGAAGCAATGCCTCCATGTTCAGAACAAGTAGGGATGCCGCTTAATGAAAGACTGAGGAATGTGCACTGATTCTTAAAGAGGAAGCCTTTATTTTACTAAGTTTCCGTATGAATACATATGACATATAATTTGTTTATTTATTTTTTCTTTTCTATTGTGCAATTAAAGTTGTCCTCATCCCCTCCCCTAATACTCTCCCTCCTCTACCCACCCCCACCTCCCGCATTCAATCCCTCCCCACTCCTTGTCTTTGTCCATGGGTCCCTTATACCTGTTCCCTGATGACCCTTCCCCTTCTTTGCCCCACTATTCCCCTCCCCTTGCTCCTCTGGTCACTGTCAATTTGTTCTTTATTTCCATGTCTCTGGTTTTATCTTGCTCACTTGTTTGTTTGGTTGCTTAGGTTCCCCTTATAGGTGAGATCACATGGTATTTGTCTTTCACCACCTGGCTTATTTCACTTGGCATAATGCTCTCCAGTTCCCTCCAAGCTGTTGTGAAGGGTAGGAGCTCTTTCTTTCTTTCTTTCTTTCTTTCTTTCTTTCTTTCTTTCTTTCTTTCTTTCTTTCTTTCTTTCTTTCTTTCTTTCTTTCTTTCTTTCTTTCTTTCTGTTGTGTAGTATTCCATTGTGTAAAGGGCAAGTTTACACAATGGAATATGTAATGTATAATTATATAATATATATTATCTATTATATATATTTTATATGTATATGTGATCTTTAAGATCCAAAGTGATTAGAATCATCAAATACTTTTCAGTCAGCAGGTATCAGTAGCTGCACCAGAGCAAAGTGCTCTGTCCACAGGTTCTCTTCATCAGTCTCGCCTGCCTTCTGTTACTGCCTTATTCTAAACTATGGGCAAATATTCCCTCTGGTCTCCCCCTTCATTTCCATCCCAATGGTGATGCATTTTCTGTATCTCAGTCTGTATCCTAAAATACGCTGTCAGTTAGCTCACTGCCGAGTCCTTTAATCTCTTTAGTAGGTCCCTGCAGCTTCAAAGATTAAGGTCAGCAAAACCCTGCACTATTTGTAGCTGGCTCTCCGCTCACACACCACCCTGGCCTCTCTCTGGGGTTTCTGCAGACATTGCTCCCAGCCCCTCTGGGCTGGTAGTCACTCTCCAGGGGCCCTGTATCCACTCCTCACTTATTTATTTATTTACAATTTATTTATTAATAAAGTCACACCAGATGTTAATATGTCAACTATGTTCTGTTAAAAATGCATTGATATGTTTGAGAGGTTCTGAGTCAACTTCATGGTTGACTGAAAAATTAATGATTTCTAAAAATAATTTGCTAAAAAGAACATTTCATAATTATTGATTCCCACCACATAGTTGATTGTTAAAATTGATGTTAGTCTCACAACTTCATTTTTCTTCTGGACCAAAATCAATATTTGTGCAAAGTAGAAATCATACAGGTTTATACCACAAAATTTCCAAATAATTTAGAAAAAGTTTCCTGGTTAAATGAAGTTAACATATTTGAGTTTAACAGAACAACACCTTATATGCATATTTTTTCACTAAGAATTGTAAGGGGAGTTGGTGTCTGGAATTGAACACTTGAAAATAGGTTGTAAGAACTGAAATTAGAATTCTGCTATCTCCTTCTTTATTATTATCCTCAATTAGAAAAAACACTTAAGAAATTTGTTATTTAATTTACCTTAATGAGGAAGCTAGAAAGATATTTTGTACCCTCTACAGGTAAAATAACCTATAGGAATGCTTTTTCAAACTGCTGAACTGCTTGACTTGTTCAGGAAAAGATTTTGCAACACAGGGCCGGCTGATTTTATGAGTACGTTTATTAAGGCTGGGGACAGTGGGGCAAGAGAAGGATTTAGGGTAGAAGAAGTAACACGAGAGAGCCTGGGTGGTGCTCTGCTGTGACTCCCTAGAAAAGTTACAGAAAAGGAGTGAGTCCAGGCGGGGCTGCTGCCAGCTCACCATGAAGTCAGAGAAAGGGGGGCCTGGGGGCAGGACTGGGGGATGAGCTGCCACTGCCCACTGCTCCCCTGGCTGCAAGTCTCCTTGGGACCCTTAGAGCTTAGGAGGAAGTAAAGGTTCATGCCCAGGAAAGATGCATGGGCATGCTCCACAGCCTTTGTCCTGAGGGCTTGTTACCTTTTTTCTGTGGGTGAGAATCTTAGGTGAGGATTTCAGCATAATATCCATCAGCTTTCCAGGTGCATTTTTAACAATATGCTGATCCCACCCCCTTTGGCTTTGTTCATGTGTCCTTTATACATGTTTGTTGATGGTCCTTCCTCTATTTTACCCCATTATCCCTCTTCCCCCCTCCCCTCTGGTTACTGTCAGTTTGTTCTTTATTTCAATGTCTCTGGTTATATTTTGCTTGCTTGTTTGTTTTGTTGATTAGGTTGCACTTAGAAATCATATTTTTTTAATGTTAAAGGGAAATAGTGACAATTTAGATGGCACTTAAGGAGTTCTAGATAATTTGTTAAGGTTTTAACAGAGACCTAACAATTTGCAAAGAAGAAAAGTACATCTTTAAATTAAGGCTATTATTTTGCATAAACAAACCATTATTCCCATCTGCTAATTACATAGGCAGTCACACCTACTATTATACAAGTGTACCTGTGCAGAGCTCTCTTCCCCACCAACCCCCCTACACACATTCATTAAGCCAACAAGTATAAATTAAGCACTTTCTATATTCTAGGTATTGTACAAGCAAAAAAAGAAATAGTGAAGAGTTTATAGCATGAGGAGGAGAGAGGGATACTTAGTGAAGTGATGAGTGTCATGATGCGCACTTGTCCAAATCGAGGTGTGCAGGAGCGTTTTGCAATTTATCGATGCAGAAAGGTCATGAGATGATGAGTTTAAACAACGATGTTACTGTTTGTCTTTAAGTAATAATAAATGCAAAATTATTCTAAATTAAACATTTTTGTGGAATAAGACATCTGTTGGTGCCAAATCAGAAAAAAAACTTCAACAGAGATAAAATAGTGTACGCTTTTGTAGGTACACTTCTCTATGCTTTGAAAACGTTTGCTAAAGTAACTCATTTCTGTGAATTCTGAGATAGAATATAGATGATCTAAAGGGAAAAAATCACGTTTTGAGCAATTTATTATACTGTTTTCCTGGGTTTAACAATTTGTTAACATTTTATTAACAATAACAATTTGTTTTATTTAACCTTTATTAAACCCTTATTATTTTATATTTTCTTATTCTGGTTTGACATGCCTTTAAAATAGACTCTTAATTTGCAAAAAATGTATCACTCCTATTAATTTAATTATTTTTATATGGGTTTAGTTTTGTCTTTGCATTTGTATAATTGATTTATAACAGTCTTGTCTACTTGGAATAACTTTTGATTGTAATAATTATTTACATACATGTTTTTAGCTGAGGAATTCTGTAAGAGATTGGTTTGTGTTTTTATATGTCTAGTCAGAAATAAAACAAGACATGTTAAAAGATATTATTTGTGTGCATATACAAATATACATATCTTTTACTCTCTCAATGACTTCTTTTTTCTTTCTACGTATATTTGTTTACATATTTGTATCAAAGGGAAATAATTTTTTGCTAACTTTCACCTTCTTAATGGAACTTTGGTGCATAACTTCTCTTCTGTATTATTATAATTATAATTGCTTCTTTAATCACAAATATATTTTAAATTCTCTGACACATGTTCAAAGTATAAACACCTTTTTGTAATGCAACTTATCAAAATTACAAATTCAATGAAATAACATACATTGTAACAGATAATTTTGAGGGGGACTTCTAATATTCAAAGAATACAAGTAACTAGCAAATGATTTTCAGTCTGTATTTGAGAGTTTATCAAGCTAATGTTATTATTATCTAACATAATTATATTTGGACTATAGAGAAATGTTTTTCATGTTGATTGTTATAGGATAACAGTTTATCCAAAACCTTGTTATGTGGTAGTGATCGTCTGCTGTTTTTGTCTTTCAAACTCTCCTTGTTCCTTTGAGGTAAACTCCCTACTCTTTTTGTTTTAATTTTATTTATTGTTTTTAGAGAGAGGGGAAGAGAGGGAGAAAGAGTGGGAGAGAAGCATTGATATGCAATAGATACATTGATCAGTTGCCTCTCACATGCCCCAACTGGGGACATGTCCTGCAATTCAGGCATGTACCCTGACTGGGAATCGAACTGGAAACCTTTCAGTTCTCAGGCCAGCACTCAATCCACTGAGCCACACCAATCAGGGCTAAACTCCCCACTCTTCCTAATTAGGCATTTGAGGTGGGGTCAGCCTCCCTACACCTAACCACACAATGCAAGTGAGGCTCATTGGTGAAGGCTGGCCTTCCGATTCTGCTAACTCCACCTGATATACCAACGACCAACTCAAATGGAGATTGCCACCAAGAAATCAGGAGAAGGCTGTAACTCAGAGGGGCATCAATGGGAGAATCAGGAACAATCACGGAGAACAAAGATGTGCCATTAGAGACCAAGGCTAAAATGATGTGTACCTTCATATTCCCAATTACTGCATCCAGATGCAGAGAAGAGGGCTGATAGGAAAAAAATGGATCCATTTGAAATGTGGGGATGGAGTAGAGCTCTGTGGATACCCTGGACTCCTGGACTGCCAGGAAGATGAAAAGTGGGTCCCAGAACAAATGATGGAGGCAAAATGATGCAACTGAGCTGTCCTTTTCCCCGGGCACATGACAGGAGTTCTTTGGGAAAGGCAGTGAAGCTGGGAAAAATACGTGTGGCAGGGCAAAAGGGAGACCAAGTGTGAGAATCAGGGTCTCCACAAAAGATGTCCTAGGTATGAATGTGCAAGCGCTGTACAGGGCTGCTGAGCATGGGATATTGTGGGTGCCACGCATTTACAGGGTTGCCAGGAGTTGTAGCTCACTCCATGGTACACACAAGTGAATGGGTAACTAAGGCAAGACTCCTCAGAGTCCCTGCTAAGGCTCTAGCAGAAAGTTTAAGAAAATGAAATCTATCCTCCTGCTCAAGATTCTAGGCCAGTAGGAAGTTGACCTGAAGATGGCGGTGGTGGTTCTACTGAAGCAAAGAATGGAAAAGAAAGCCAATCCTAGAGATGTTTGCAGAGAGTGTCAAATTTTGCACACATCTGGAAACATCAGTACTGGAAGTCAGGTTATCCTTTGGATAGTATTGCATTAAAAGCCTTAATTTAACAAACACTTCTTAGGTGACTAAACATGGCCAGGTAATCGGCAGCATCATTGGAATGAAGTGATAGGAAATGCTGATGTCTGTGATACATCCTCTGAGGAAGACAGATGCAGAAGGAAGGAAGTCCAGTAGAGTTTTGAAACGTTAGGAGACAGATATGTTCAAAGTACAAAGGGACCACAAAGGAGACAGAAAGAAAACGATATAAAAAAGAGTCAAAAAAGAAAATTTTTATAAAGCTTAAATTTTGTATGATACTCAATAGGCAATCATAAAGCAAATACTTCTAGAGGATGCATTCTCTGTGAAAGGAGAAGTTTAAAAAGATAGACAGAGGCATGAATAGCAGAGTTCATGTAAAAAATCCCCACGTGTTTAATTTTTCTTATTACTACACTTCTAGAAAAACATTTGTTGTGATAACCTTTTGGTACATTTCTTTGAATTGTAAGTCATCGGACATCCGGAGTGCTCAAACACCTCCTAGGTCAAAAATATATCACATCCACAGAAATCATTCTTAAATAGCTCCAAAAGCTGCTAATATAAAATTTATACTGGCAAACATGCAAGACTTGTGGGGAAGAATACATTGGTTTTTGCAGTAACTTTCAGCCATGGAGTTTGTAGATTTGGAAATAAAGATGTTTTGTTACAAACAACAATTGAAAGTGGCAATTTTGATTCATGGGATGGCATACCCATATTTGAGGAGCAGTTATAATTAATTGCACTATTGTTATTTCGTGGGCTATAAGCAAAATGCAGGTTTAGAAAACTGCAAAGGTATCTATAATATATTGTTTATGGAACTGTAATTAATGGAGCATGTCATAGCTAAATCAGTATGTTCATATATAAATATATAAACATATACATACATGTAACAACTTTTACTCAAAACACTGGAGAATACAACATCTGAAATAATAATTCTCTGTGTAAGACTAATAGCATATAAGACACTGGAGAAGGTAGTGAACTTGAGTGCATAGCAATAGGATCTACTCAAAATAAAGCAAAGAGAGAAGCATGACTGAAATTAATAAACATATCTTGAGATATATGTCAGAAAATGTCAGTTGGTTTATAATAAATTAAATTGAAATCCTAAAAGGAAGTATATTTACAGTATCTATTTTTTAAAATGGCTAAAATATTTCAATTTGATGAAAACAAAACCCCATGTATCCATGTTGTTTAACAAATTTGAAACAGTATAAACAAATATATATGTATCCACATGCAAAAACATGAGTTTGAAGGCCTTCCTACTACTGCATTACTCTTCTTGGGTTTGCAAGGATTTTAGGTCTGTAGACATGGAACGTTTTCTTGTAGTGCGTTGTTCTATTTTAATTTGTTCAATCTGGACTATTGTCTTGAACAAATCAGTAAGGTAAGCTGTAATGAAGATTGATCTCCTTTTATGGATCCTTAATTGCCTCTTATTGCAACTGCTGGTTGGATCCAAAGGTTCTCTCGACTGCTTAGTGGTCAAAGAAAGTGTGAGATGTGCCGGTGTGGGTAGTGGGGCGGGGCGGCATTTAGCACTTCTTTCTGTGGTCCGTGGCCATTTCTAAAATGCATCTTAGTAAATCCAAGATCACTGACTTGCAACCAACTAATTGACTGCCACTGCTAATGTTTCTCTCATTTTGATAATGTGCATAAGATTGATACTACTTCATCTTGTTCTAATTTATTTATGTGTATGATCGTAGGTTATGAAGTCATCCTCTACCCACTAATTTATCTTTTCCTGCTGACACATTTCAAAAAAAAAGGAAACTTTGATTACATATGCTGAAAGACTTCAATAAATAAAAGAGACAAAGTGTGTTTCTCTTATATGTAAATTTCTTATGAAGAGAAATCTCTGATTATGTTAAATAGCTGGGGACAAGACAAATAGACTATTTTTTAATGTATCAACTTATGAAAGTAAATTGATCAGTTTCTTGAAATTGTTGGTACAGAGTAATCTTGGAAATGAAGTATAATTATTATTCTTTCTATTAATAATAATGACAAGAATACTATATCTCCTTCAGTAATAAAGAGTAGGTTGTTATATTAGTTAAACAGATAATATAAATTATACAAGAAACATAAAAGCAAAACAGTGATGATCACATAAAAATGTTCAGAAATGTGAATTATATTGTGAATTATACGAACATGGGCAGAGATGCTTCATAGTTTTATTCTCATGCCTTTTAATGGTTGAAAACTTAAAAGAAAACCCTTTTCTTTATGCAATTTACTGCATTCAGAAGATAGAAACCTAGCTACTCAAAAGAAGAATATCTCTCATAGAAAAGGCAAAAGAATTTCTTTTCAACTTTCTTGCACTAAAAAATATTTTTTTACTAAATGGACAGTATACTCAATAATATTAAATAGAACTATTAATAATGTTAAATAAAATAAAATATTTTATAGAATTATTACTAAAGGATAATTTCCAGGTTGTTTTTAGAATGCTTTCTAAAAAATTCAAGAAATTCTTCCCATTTCCAGAGGCCCTGAGCTCTGTCCTTGGGTACACTAGGCTCAAAGTTTTATATATGAGGTTAAAAATTCCCCAAACCTGGCTTTCTTCATTCAATTAATTGTTTAAAATCATTCATATCATATGATCCCATTTATATGAAACCTGGGTATTCGGAATAGTTCCTTCCAACAGACAGAGTGGAGATTGGCAGTTGCCAGGGGCAGAGACGGGGAGGAACAGGGAGAAGTGGGGTTGGGCCTTGTAGAGACAGCAATGTTTTATCATCAGGTAGAATTGGTGGCTGTACGACATTGCGAATGTACTAAACACCACTGACCTGCTCGCTTGAAAATGGTTACTTTTATGTTATATGAATTTCACCTCAAAATTGTTTTAAAAATATAGACAAATATAGTCACCAAAATACAAAAATACCAAGAACAATATATTTGACCCCCACACAATGCAATGTGCATATGATGTATTATAGAATTGTACACTAAAAACCTATATATGTTTGTTATAAAAACTCATTTCACCAAAAATTAAGAATAAAAAGTATGGGTCTTAGATTCAGGCAGATATGGCTTTGACCCTGGCTGTACCCCTTGCCAGTGCTGGAACCTTGTTCATTCATAAAGCATGGTGTAACAATAATAGTACCCCCTCATAGGGGTGATGTGAAGCTGAAATAAAAAAATACCATACATGTAAACGTATTTGGCAATCAGAATACTAATGGTAATTGGTGCTCTGATTTTTACTAGTATTAATTCTATAGAAGTCCAATTCTAGAAGGAGCTTCTGAAATCACCTTTTTTTGGCATATAAACTCGTTTAAAATTCTAAGAAGCAAAATTAATATCTTTTATCTTTTACTGCTTTTGGATTTTGAGTCACTGTGAGTCTTCAATTTCATTGTTTAGCCAAATTAAGACTTATATCCCTGTAATAAATACTATCTTATTGTTTAAAAATACTTACATGTATAATATATTAACTCAGCCAGATGGACTTGGCTAAAAAATTAAAATGGTGAATTCCTTCTTCTATTTTTTGTTTCAAAGGTTTCCTTAATTTCTTCCTCCATTCTTTCCTTCCTCCTCCCTTTTCCATATTTCATTTATTCATTTCGTGTGTGTGATTTACAATTCTGATTTAATGATATGCATTTCCGTGTAGTTGCTGAATCAATCTCATTGTTTCATAATCATTGCATATGGCGGTCATAGTCACAAACCCAAAATTGTGTGGATTTCAGAAGGCGAGGAAAAGTCTACAACAGTATCATTCTGTCTCATGTTCCATAGAAATCAGATCTTCTTTCCATGATATAGTTACTCTTGGATTATAAGAAGATGGGTTGATACTACCCTTTGAGTTGGTCAAATTCCCTGAAACAGGCTTGAAATGGGCACAATTCAAGGAATGTGCATGTGAACTCAACAGTTAATCTAATCATTTCGCTCTATGAGAAGAATGGCATCTGCACTATAGAGAGATTTGGGTTTTACAGCACTTCAAAAGCGTATTTAGGAAGGTTGACTAGAAAAATCACATCTTGTAGATACTGTGATTGATGAGCTCAGAAAGTGACTGGTGTAAGCATTCTTCAGGACTCCCCCAAAAGTAATGAAGCTCCAGGCTATAGTTACATGCCAAAACATATTTTGTCAGCTTAAGGCCAGGAAACCTATTTGCAGCTCTTCCCTAATTTGGTGGGCTGACAACCTGACAGCCTGGGAAATAGGTTAATCCTTCAGTACCAGCACTTTCAACTGGGATGCTCTAAGGGTGATTTTGAGATTGTTCTTCATGTAGTGAAGATATAATTACTGTATAATCCAAATGACTTAAACACTGAAGAGGAAAATGCAGAAAAAAATACCCTCCCCAAATCTCCAATTTCATTATGCTGTGACATAGGCTGTGACATATGGGGTCACAGGAGCTGTCTAAATATCATCCTGGAAGGTTGTTGAAAAGCAAATCTGTGTGCTTGACCCCATGACTTCACTTCTGCATATAGGAAGTAAACTATACCTGTAAAACACGTGTTTCTAAATATACTTCTTGACATGTAGCAAGAATTTTTCATTACAAAATCAACTTCCTGTTTACATGGCTATAAGTATTTTTCTAGAACTTAGAGAATGTTTTTGGCCCAAAATGATTACCTTGAAAAGCATATGCTACCTGTGGATAGCAGATGAAATTATTTATAAGCATAACTAAATCAAAAGAAATGGAAAGATTTAGAACATCTGATTCTTTGGGACAGTTTTATTTTGTGAGACTGTCAGAAATAATCCTTCCATAAGGGTAATAAGCTTATGAGTAAATACCCAGTAATTAGAAAAAAACATGAATAAGTGATTCATCAAATTTATCACAAGTATATCTATGATTTGGATTTCAAAGGATAATAAAAATTAAAGGATACAACATCAATGGCATTTGGATGTATAGCTCTTATATAACCCTTTTCTGAGTGGCACTATTTTTAATATCAGTTTATATCATGTTTCCTTGTTTTTTCCTTGATAGCTCCTCTCACACAAGTTACAGAAACAGTGAAAAAATAAACTTTATTTACAACCTGGACTATTCCAGAATTTATTAGCTGTCTTATTTTATGCATTACTAGAATCAACAGAAAATAGGATATTGCATTACTTTTCGTAGTCACATTTATTTTCTTTTAGCATCAAAAAGATCATATAAAATCATGCAAGCTGAAAAGCTGCTTCGAGACTTTGCTGCATAGAAGCACTTTAAGTGTGACGTTTTCCTCCTTCCATTATAAAGTTGCATTAGTCTGGATTGTATATCAAGGAGATTGATGGCATTACATGTGTAATATTTAAAGCAGCAGACTTCAGAGCACTCCTACTCAATGCTCTTTTCTTAATCATGTATTTTTACTAGGAAATACATTTAAATATGTGGACATTTTTGAACATTGTCATAATAAACATAAAATGCACTTTATAAAAATGCTTTCAGCTTAAGTGTAAAAATTGTGCCTCTTGTTTTGATTATTTGTGAATAAATAGACTTTAATACACTGTAAATTTTACTTATTTCTATGTAAGAAAAAATGTTCAAGCAGAATGATCTGTCCAGTGGACATACTTTAAAGCTTTGTCTCAAAATCCAAATTACCTTCAGAACAGATTTTATAAACTTATAGAGTATCTCAGAATGCTTCTTTGAACAAACTTTTCTCATTTTTTATAAAAGTAATTGAGTGACAAGTTCCTGTTTCCTATTAGACTACTCACAATTGTTAACATGGTTTGCATTTATGCATTTATATTTATTTTTCTCTATAGTTATTAGTTTAAAATAATGTTTAAAGAATCAAAAATCTTAAGAACCTGCAAAATGTGTTCTCTATTTTCTAATATTTTTGAATGGTAGTTCCCACTGCAACTATTTTAGATAATTTCTATCATTCAAACAATTAAAACCACAGGCATAATCTTTAAAGAAACATTCTTTAGGGTTGACATACTTGTTTTCATCTTGTGTTATAAAAGTTGTAACGCAAACAGGAAGGGTAGGAAACGACTAATTGCAGTGATTTATTAGGTGCTTCTAGTAATCCCTAGCATTCAGATATTATACTATCTAATTGATAAAGAACCAGATAATCAATATACAAAATGCAGTACACCTAGACAATAATACAGAAAATGGGAAATGCACAGTGCGTCCACATATTAGCGAAGGCATTAATGCAAAGAAACAGGTGGTCGATTAGTGAATAGTCCTCAGTGGCATTGATGTAGTGAGTTTTTCACATCTTGGGTCTCCTACTCCCTTATCCCTGTGTGATCTGAAAGTTGGTTTCATCAGCACACTTAAAGATATACATGTGTATAGACTAGAAGAGCAATAGAAATATAACTTTGTCCACGTATTTTGCAGCGACAGCATCGTATCGTTTTAAGTACTTAAGAGAGTGCTTAAGAAAGCACCCGTCCCACAATTTATTGATGCCTCTGAAGACTGGCATGTTATTGGAGAGGGCCAGAGTCATCTATGTTTATGCAATGCTCAAAGAGCTCATTAGGTGAATGAAAAAACCATAAATTGAGTGTCTGCCTTAATGTGCACTTAAAAGGTAGGTTTTATTTAATAGTTTATATTGTCATCGCTTAAGATGTATTAATTTGCAAATCTTCCTAATTGCTTAAGTTAAGTGTATTATTGTGAGAGAAAAAATGTGGATGATGAAATAAGAAATACTTTCCTATTTTACTCCCAGCTCTGATAGTAGATATCTTTTGCAGCTTTTTGAACAATCATTTCTTGGCTCCAATTACTTTTCCATAAAATGTGCTTTGAGCTAAAAAAAAATCCCTTGGATTTTTTCAGCAACTATTATGTGCAAAGTTCTGTGTAAGCCCCTTGGTATTTCTAGGAATCAATCTACGGTGCTAAATATAGCAAGGGTTCATGTGCATCTTAAGTTTATAACTGGAAGGACCTTAGGGATGGCCTAAAGACGGAGATGAACACTTAGTTCATAAACACTATTAATGAGATCTATTGAGAACAGTAAACAGAAAACACATTAAATTACACTCCCATTTTGCATAATTATAACTAATTATAGTTATTAGACTAATGATCTTAGTCATCAAGAACAATGTAATTGTTATAAAGGTTAAGAAACATAACAAATTGATATCATTCTATTATGCTTCTTTCATAACTCCCTGGATATGCATTTTCAATTTTCATCAAGGGTTTTTTCCCCCTACTTTCCCTATAAATAGGAGGAGCTTTCTCCTGAATTTCCCCTAATGCACCATTCTTGGTCTTTTCAATTTCTGACCCTTCGGACTCCATTTTATTATCCCATGAATGCCCAAAAGTTTAATTATCAGATATATAGTGACCACTTCTAAATCCATAATTCAACCTCTTTCCTTTGGGTATCTCCTTATGGACTTGCCCCTGAACACTCTACTCTAATACATCCAAAGCAGTGATGCGTTGCTACCGCATTTTTATATAATATCCCCAACAGTGTTAGTGTTATTTTGCATAGGGAAATATCTCTAAAATCTTAATTGAAAATTTTAATAGTGATTTTTAAATGATTTCCAAAGTAATGAAGTTCTCACTTGTAAGCACTCTAGTGAAACCACAGTCCAATGTGACTTCAGAAAGCAATTAAATCAAATGACTACATCTCAAATTTTCTTATCTATAGTCTTTTTTAAAAAAAGTTTGTAAGCTACTTTGAATTCCAAATGAGAGTTTTACAAATATCTTTAATTACATATACATAAAAGAAAGGACATATGTAAAAACATTTCTGGAGTAGGCCAACCATAAAAGAGGCATTTAATAACAGGTGGCTAAGGAGGAAACGGGCATCCACAGGTGAACACAATCTATGTGAACAGGTGCAGCCTAGGCATTCCAGAGGTTGCCTAACTTACTAGATCACATTTAATTTCACATGAATTTGTGTCACTTTCTGCTTTGTAGTTCAGCAGATTTGGGGGCTTTGTGCTCATTTATCTCGGAGCTCAAAGAGCAACTTGAGATTTGTCCTGTTTACTCCTGAACATTGACCGTGTTCTTTAAAGCTGGCACATTATATTTCACAACCTCCTCTCTTCACATTTCTAATCCACCTTTCATTAAAAAATATCTATCGTTGTGCAATTCTCAGTGAATTATTAAAGTCTTGTACATGCAGAGGACTAAGTTTTGCCTCTCAACTTAATTCTGTTAAAACCTCAGAGTACATAAGTCTAGGTAAACCCTTTTCAGAATATTCCTTTGAAAATAAATCAATTGACATATCAACCAGTAATTGCTAAAATATTGGGTAAAAAGTTTCACTGCAAAAATTTTTAATTAATTTTAGTAAAAATATCAGTAAGTACACACTCTACCCTCCAACTGTGCTGGGCAAGGTTTTTCATTTTGTTGGTAACTCTGGTGTTCTGATAACTTTCAAACTAGGAGTAGAGATTAAGAAGCCCAAATGTCAAAATACAATTTAAAATTAAATTTAAAAAATGCAGAAATTACTTTTAAAAGTGTCCAAAATTACAGAGGATTAAAATAATTCAAATAATGTATACATCTAAAATTTAGCTCCTCTGATTTTTTGCTTTTATATGAAGTACGTGGATGATAGATTTAACAAATTTTCTTAGTCTTCCATTCAACTTTTCATATATCATAACAGAGCATAATACAAAGTAACAAAGTCAAATACTGTCAAACTTTAAATGTGCATAATATTCAAAATATGCAAATTATTTAATGAGATGCATCAGAAATCATGTGAATTCCTAACTATAGTAGTAATTTTTATTTTTATATAGTACACATAATAAACAATTTATTTATTTTTAAGAGTGCAGTTTAGTGGCATCAAGTACATTCATACTGGTGCACAACCTTTGCCACCACCCAGTACTAATATTCATACACCTGTGACAGAAGAACTTTGGTAATAATTTTGGAAGTGCCATGACACAGGGTTCAATGCAATATAACCTTATTTATTTCAATTAATAACTCACATTTTATATTCCTAGAATGGGCCTCTTTAAGCACATTAATTATCTTTATTAAAATGCTTTTGGAAAAACTTTAGTCTTAAAATGAGGAAAGCCTGTACACAGACATAATTCCACCATGTCTGAGGAGGTTTTTAATCGTGAGCACATTAACTACAGACCAAGAGAAACGAGCGATCCAAACCTGTCTGGTCACTACCCACCACGCTCTCCGCTCTCTCACCCTGCTGTCCTCTGTGTGTACGCAGAGACAAAGGCCAAAGTCAGGCCAAGCAGTAAGGAAAAACGAAAACCAATAAACACAAGCAAAACGAGTGCGCCTGTTCTACCGCCATCATTATGTACCATGATCCATTCTGTGGAACTTAAATGAAAACAGAATGCTGGACAGAACTAAACAGTTTACTCACACTACATCTGCCAGTGCTAAGCTGTATTGTAGAAATGGATGCCCTTACCTCAGTTTAGTTCATTTGTCTTTAAATCAAGCAAATATGGAACCCCGAGGAATCATCTAGGGAACAAGCTAATTTAACTATAAATTGGCTCAACTTTGATCGAAAATATTAAACAAACTCCCTCAAATACTATAAAATTAAAATGCAATTAGATGGCTTTCTAGTTTAACATGTGAATGCAGTTGAATATATTTATTTCAACATTTTGCAAAGAATGCTAATGACAAATCTTTAAGTTTCTGTGAAATTTATTGGAGAAATGGAAGGGAATGATTGTGTTTGCCTTTATAAATCCTGTTTCTTTATTAATGAAGCTTTATTCCTTTCATCACAAGCATTTGTCATTATCCTGAAGCTCTTAAAACAATAATAAATTTTAATATATGTCTATATTTACTATAGAAATATTCTTATCATCCTCTTCATATTTGAATTATATTATCTTCTACATTTGTCTAATATTTGGTATTAATTGTAATAGGTAATTTTATTATAAAACATGCATAGTCTCACAACTATGGAAATATTTACTGAATATCCTCAATTTATTACAAGGCCATGAGTTAATTTCCAGGTGTAGTAAAGCATAAGAATAGTGGTGTTAGAATTCTGAACATGAAATCTTTTAAATATCTATTTCTTATACATAAATATGTTATAAAATATGAAAATGGTACCTTCATAAAATTACAAATTTCTATTGGCCGATATCACTTTTAAACTTTACAATAAGCAAGTGCATCTCATAATTACCAGTTGCATTTAGTGAGAAAATGGTATGTATGTGCACTTGACTAACTTCATTGTGTAAATTCCCTAATGTTTTCCTTAGAAATTCCTTTGGTGGTAGGCACTATCACCCTCTTCGTTTTATGGTTGAGGAAGTTCTGACACAGAGAACTTAAGTGATTGGGCTTAAATCTTACAGAGAATGAGCACTGTGGATGAGACTCAGTGCTAATCCGACTGAGGAAAAACCCAGCTGTGTGGCAAAGTGGTGTGAAGAGACAGGAGATTTGTGCTCTGGATGAGTTTGTGATCTTGTTGAAGAATTAAAAGTACTGAGTGACAGTAAAACAGTAAAATAGAAATCTATTGTGTATCCATCCACCCAACTTAGGACCATCCGTAGAACTGTTGGCTCCACTAGTTGAAGAGGGTATAGAAGACTGGAAAATTATCCCATCCTTGATCACTGGCTGTGACTCAGACAGAAGAAAGAACTAATACACACATTTTCAGTTGGAGCAAAGTATCTAAGATATGCATCAAAAGGCCCAAATAAGCATTCCTTAGACCGTGAAGACACAAATCAGATTGGAAGGACCTTTACACGTTGAGAACTAGAAGGAATATGATGTAAAATTTCCCATACATTGGGCAGGTCGATTGGTTCCATCTAAAAACAATATATACGGACAGAATTTAAACATCACCTTAAAAAGTGTTAAGGTAGAATTAGATTCAGAGTGTAGGTTTGATAAACTCTCTGAGGCTGGCAAAAGGTGAATGATGAAGAGTAATTCCAAAGTAGTATCAGATCAAAGGCCAGTTGAAGCCTCACTTTCAAATGTAAGTGGCTTCACAATATAAGATCCTAGGTGGCTTATGAACAGTGAACTCTTTTTCCTTTTAGTTATCTAATCCAATATCCCGGATGATCCCTAATCATGAGACCGCAGCTGAGTTCTGAGTAGTATTTGCATACAACAGAACATTTTCTCAGACGTCATCACTGACTCCGCATCTAGCCCCTTGATATTTAGCAGATTCTCCTGATGGAGCACTTTGGAGCCCAACTCCCACTAATGGAGCGGCACGCTGATGAGCCACATGTCCATGGCGTTATTAGTCACACCCTTTACTGCTCAAGGGTGTGGGTGCAATGACCCCACCTGCAGACACTCAAGGCCAAGTCCTTAACCCTTCCTCTAATAAGCCGCACCCTGGAGAAGGAAATGCAGTTAATGGCACATTAACAGTGAAAGTTTTTAGTTTTGCAGTTCTACTCTAATTCTTCACAGAAAGTCAAACATTCCTGCTGGTGATCGCTGTTTATACATGCAGACTAAAAACAGTGTTGTACTGTTTTGCATGTACTGTAGGAGGAATAAAATACAGAGAAGTGGAGGTGATTGTTTTATATGAGGCTGTTAAGAATAGGACTAAACAACCAAACCCTACCTGGGTGAGAAAGCAGAAATCAGACAACAGCCCCAGGGCAAGGGGCAAGCCATTGCCATGCAGTGGAAGGTGCTCCAATGTCATGCTGCTGCACTGCTCCCCAGTGTTGTGTCCTAGTCTTACCAACCTTTTAAATAGTGATGCCCTAAATATACTATACGCCCTCACACTCTGGACACTTGAATATGATAAGGAAGGGCATAAGAAAATATTCCCTATCAATTCCCTTTCAGAGCACATAACCTCCTTGACTTGTTTATTTCATCATCAAGATTTACAATGCAACATATCAAAATATTTTCTTGAGATTTTTGGTGTTCCTAATTTTCTGAAAGACATGAACTGTTCTTAAAATATTGCTATAAAATAGTCTTGTGACCAGGCGCCACTGATTGTTCTTTGGGTATCAACCCAGCCTCTCTCCCCCAGGGGCTGCGTCTCCTAGCCGCAGGACAGCAGACCAAGGCATCGTCCTCACTGTACGGTCCGATACTGCAATCACACAATGACTCGTGTGAGCATTGAATCGATTAGGTGTGTTTGATTATTGCCTCTACCGTTTGCTAAATTATGAATTTGGTTAGGTTATTTGCCTCCTTAACCCTTGAAGTACGTCTGAAAATGGAAAATATCGTGAAAATATCAGATTACTGTGAGGATTCACTTAGTTAATTTTATGTAAATTGCTTAGCAGAGTGCCTGGCAAATCAATAGATGCCACTAAATGTTACCTGTCATCACCATCATCATCCTCGTCATCACATTTCAGTACGCCAGGATTCACTCTCCTTTCAACAGTCAGCAGTTCCTTCACCCTTTCTCCGTTTAATATTTTCAGCTACTGAGTGCAAAGAAAACTGTAGAAATCCTCCTCCTATAGCAAAAACTTGCAACAAAATGGATCATGTACATAGAAGTAAGTTTCCAAAAGAATTTATTCTTTAATGACTTCAGAATGAACATCACTGCTGACCGCATCCTGGTATGGTATCACGATGGAGCAGTGTTGCAAGTAAAACAAAAACTAAACAATAGATTTAACTGCATTCTGCTAACAAGCCTGTTTTCGAGCTTAGAAATGTCTCAATTGTTCAAACAGAAATTGCATAGGAAAGTATGACTCTAATTAAGACTTGAAAGCAAACTGAAAATCGACATTGTGTCAAAAAACATCTTGTACTGGATTCAGCTTAAAGTTATTTATCCAATTAAGGAAATAATCACTGGTGCATTACAAAGAATGGTATTTGCATCCTCGCTTTTTGTTTTACTTTATTTCTCTTTTTACAAAATATATGAACCTAGTACTAATTCCTTTTTTTCCCCTGGAGTATGTCAAGCCACCCGTTAAGCTCAAATAAGCCTAAATTCAGTGAGGATTATGGAGGAATTTGCTTTTTATCCCACTTTAAAATGTCAAATGCATTTTCCTCAACCGCAGTATATGCCTATAATCACCTCTGCTCCTTTTGTTGCCAGCGAGGCTGAGTTGTGTTTTAGTCTTTAATACGGAGTTTGCAAACCATGATAATTTGAAAAAAAATAATTAATGCAAATTACATAGGAAGAAACACTAAGCTTTAATAGATCTCTTAAATATTTTCTCTTTCCCATTACTATTTTCACCACTTCTGTCCCCTTTCAGCGGTGTATTGTCCTCCATGGATGTTCTCAATTATTACATTTTTCTCAATGTTTTCTATCTGTTCCTATACACTATTAGAAAGAATTTATCATCCATTTGTAGTAACTTTGAATAAGTGGTTATTTAAAACATATGCATGTTTTTGAAGGAAAATTTATTAATATGATAGGAAACCCAGTATAAGGTATTAGGAGAATATTTTACACAATTTCAAGTATTGAAACTGAACCCAGGTTCGGCTGCCTGTTGCAAGGAGACTCAAACTCATGAGACAGGTGCTGGTGAGAAGGAATTTGGTTTATGTGAGTGCCGGCATCTCGAGCAGGTGAGGGGGATTCTGTCTCCACAAACCCGTCTTCACATCTCTGGCCAAGCCAGCAAGTCTTACAGGGAGTTGGTGGGAACTTGGGAGGGGAACATGGCTAGGGGGAGTGTGAACATGCAGTTTCTCTTGAGAGAGAAGCAGGAGTGAGGGGAGCGGGCTGAAAGAGGAGCTGGGCAGCCCCTGCCCAGCTTTACTCCCTTCTTCCCCAAGTCATCTCTCAGTTTGCATTAGCCGTTTTCCCTTCCACAGGCGTCTGCAGTTTACTGTCGGCACCAGCATCTCTCACAACTGCAAGGGAAACCGAAGCATAGGGTTGATTTATGCGCTTTGTTACATTACAGAATACATAGCTTTGATTACTACCAAAGCATCATTACAACTTAACATCTTAGTGCAGGAGGGAGAAGAGAGAAAGTAGAACAAAGGGATCAGAACTGGGGGATCAGGGGAGCAGTTGTGGATGTGCAGGCAGTGTCCTTGCTGGTCCTGACGTGGGTATTCATGGTCAGCGTCCTTGAGGTCGCCATCTGGTTTTTGTGACCTTAGAGGGATTCTGAGGTCGAGCTGTTTCTTAGGCGTACACAGGAATTGAACCTGTTGATTCTGGAATACTTAGAAACCTTTAACATGTAAACTCTAGTTTTAAGAGAAAAATCATGAGCTGGGATTAATATTTACTGAGATTAATATGGGTAGATTTATATACATATAGTGTATTCATTCCGCATTATGATATTTTCCCTTAAACTGTCATAAATGTATACAGCCCTCAAATATTTTCTTCCATATTTCTTTTCAATGATGATCTTTTATTAATAAAAATAAGGTTTATGTATGAAATCAAGAGATTCATTGGTACATATTCTAAATTTGTATCTTTACAATAATTACATTCATGTGAAAAATAGAAATTTTTATTTTAATAAAAGTGAAATCTACAGATGAGTCTCTTACATTTGTTATTCTTCACAATTTTGAAATGATAATAACATGGATCTAAAATTGAGATGTGCTGTTAGTTGAAACTAAACATTTAAAATGTACTGATATCACCGTTTTGCAGAACATGTTAATTTCAGATTTCTTTATACTACATGGAATTATGTTAATATAATGGGAATGGTTTGCACTGCATTGATGTAACCTGGTAGCCAGGCAGAGTGGACTGGAGCACACGTGAACAGTCCACTGTACTGATGACTTCACTGCACTAGTCAGTTGGGGGTGGTGGAGGCTGTTGAATGAGCATGGGGACTGTGTGGCCGTCACATTCAAAACAACTGACTGAATAGAGCAATTAATCTGCATCCAATTTTGCGTTAAGCTTGAACATTCCTCCATGGAAACTATTCGGATGATTCAAAAGGCTTTCAGGGACCATGCAATGGGCATAGCACAGTAAAAGTGTGTGGCATAAACACTGCAAAAATGGGGGAGAGTCTGTTGAAAGTGATCTCGAGTCTGGAAGGCCTGCAACAAACAAACATCCCAGAATGTTGAGCAGGTACAGACTGCAATCGACAAAGACAGACAACTGATAGTGCGAGAACTAGAGGCTGAGCTGGGGCTTCCAAAAACGACTGCGTCCAAGATGTTGATGCAGATTCTTGTCATGACGCCTGTCATGGCATAATTTGTTTCGTGGCTTCTGCTACCAGAGCAGAAGGAACATCATGCTGCAGTTGCTAATGACACTGAGAAAACTATGTGAGGTCCCAAGGTGACTTCTAGGAAGGGGACTGAGGCATCATTGTCCTATGTACAGTGTTTCTGGTATCTTGTGTCTTCAATAAATCTGTCTATTTTTCATAGACGCATGAAAAATACGTAGCTAGGCACTTTCTGGACATGCCTCATATATGAAGATAGTTCTAAATTCCCTTCACAAAATGATTTATTTCCAATTTTTAATAACAACTTCAACATTATTTTCTGAATTAAACTTTAGTACTAGGGGCTATACTTCCAGAAGCATTTACTTCAGAATTTTGTAATTGTTCGGGTTATCTGTGAACTCCCTGTAGAAAAGAGCATCTTTTCTTATTCAAATGAACTGCACTTAGCCTATCGCATCAAAACCCTCATGTAGGGATGCATTTATGATGATGCACCAATTTGTAGGATGGTCTCCCCCTGTATTTCCAAACAGTATTTCCTTTGAAGTATTTAATTCTCACTGGGCACTTACAGTCTTAACCGTGCATTTAATTCCTAGATAATTGCCATTGATATTTGTATGGTTGAACTTTTATCCTATTATGTGTTTTATAATTGCTACCATTAGATCATTCCCCAAAAGTTTACTTTTCAGGCTCATATAGTGTTTCAATGTCATATGATTTCTCAAAGCACAGGTTTTATGATGCAATATTCAACATAGACTTTAACCCGAGCTAATGAGTAATGACAACCTATTAATATGCTTTATAAAAATTTTACCTTTACGTTTCAAGACTTGTAATTATACTGTTACCAATATTATATTTCATTAATTCTTACTTATGCATGGCAATGTTTATTTTGCTGCCTTTATATCTTTGTACTTTACATTATACTTTTATATTCTATATTGTATTATGTCACTACCTTTATATCTTTGTACTTTTTATCTTAAAAATTATTAGCTCTACCTCCAGTTCCAGCTGGGTAGCTCGGTTGGTTGAAGGAGTATGCCAAAAGCTTGCAAGTTCGATCCCTGGTCAAGACACATATGTAGGTTTGGGGTTCAATCCCTGGTTGGAGCATGTACTGGAGGCAACCAATTAATGTTTCTCTCTCACATCAACTTTTCTCTCCCTCACTCCTCTCAGTCTCCCCATTCTTCTTTATCTAAGATCAAAAATATATCCTCAGAAAAAATAATTAGCTATAGCTCCTAAATTATTTTTAATATAACCAAATATTTCTAATTATAAGCCCATAATTTGCTTTCCAGCATTGCTGGATAATTATGTTTTTTTGCTTTATTTATTTATTTATTTTTTAATTTAAATGAATGTTCAAGTACAGTTTTCTCCCCCTTACTCCCAGTCAAGCCCTTCCATGCCCCCTCCCTACCTCCCTCCCAATCAAGCCCTCCCACCCCCCTCCCTACCTCCCTCCCATTACCACCCTCCCCCTAGCTTTTATCCATGTGTCCTTTAACTTTGATCCTATAAACCCCTCCCCCTCTCCCCTGAAATCCCTCTTCGCTCTCCTCTGGTCACTCTCCACCTGTCCTCTAATGCAGTGTCTTTGACTATACCCTGCT
>PVIA01005685.1:0-110488 GCA_004024845.1 Tonatia bakeri
AAATAAAATAAAATAAAATAAAATAAAATAAAATAAAGCATAACAACTAACACTTATAATTGTCCATCGTTAGACATAAATTAATCCATGAGTTCTCTATCACTGGAGATAGACCGCATTCGTGTAAATGGCACCTGCCATGACAGCAGTAGCAAGTGCCTTCCATCTTGTGTCTGGCTTCTAAGCTCTTTCATCTTTTGTATAGCCAATTCTTGATATTAAATCCCCTCTGTTGAATGATCTAGAATTGTTTCTATTTCTTAATTGGATGGACCTATCTGATACACAGTGAACACATTACAATTCACTGCACACAGAGAGATTAATCAAACAGCCCTTCTCTTCTAAGTGCTTACAGTCTCGTTGCTTAGACCTCACCCATTTATGAATTAGTCCAACCCTTCCCTGTCCTGCCTGCATCCCACTCCTACCCTGGGAAGACTCTGTAGCCCTCTACATCCCCTAGCCCCCTGGCTCTTAAAAAAATAGTAGACTTTATTTTTTGAGCACTTTTATATTTACAGTGACACTGAGGAGAAAATGTAGAGAATTTCCATATACCCCTCACTCCCCACCCCGTTTCTCTTATTACTAACATCTTTCATTAGTGTGATGCATTTGTCACAATTGATGAGCCAATACTCATACATTATTTTTAAAATAGTCCACAGATTATATTAGGGTCCATTCTGGTGTATAAGACATAAGCCCACAATACACAAATGTACCCCCATTACGGTATCATTCAGAATAATTTCACTGTCCTAAAAATCCCCTGTCTGCAGGCCCTTCTGCTCATCCATCTTGCTGTGCTCAGGTTCTGCCTCCATGCCTCCCCTGCTCATGCCAGAATAAGGTACCATCACACTAACTTGGATTGACATCAAGGTGAAGCATATATTCAGGTTACCTGCCCCACCCAAAGATGTTGGCTGACTTACCACCCAGACATCTCTAAATCTCCAACAAACCTGACAGGAAATTCACCCTCGTGAACTTGGAAAGATCCACAAGAAAATGAGAAGCAATAGTGTCTCTAGGCTCAGAAAGTTACTAAGAATCCAGCATGCTAACAGGGCAGTTTAATTTCCTGCTGAGCCACCTGGGCTGGGGGGTTCCAAAGAAATGCTAGGATTTTAGAAAGGGCTTTTCTTTAATCTTGATGACTCATTCCTCTTGAGCTAGTCCCAGTCCTTTAAAGGAGCATTTGGAAGATATAATTTTAGTGGTGCTACCATGTGCCTAATGAAGTAATAATTTATGGTTGCACAAGGTATATGAGGCAGGAGGGGGGCAGCCAGCTCAGTGAGCTTGGAAGTGAAGCCAAGGCAGCAACCTGATTTAGAAGCTGCCCATTTCCCTGGTTTCACTAGCTGCCTCACGTTGGGCCCTCAGAAACCTGTGGTTGCAAAGAACCCTAGCAACATATTTTATACTTTATATTTTATCTTCAAATCATTGTTCCAGGAAAGCAGTAGGGCAGACGGAAGTCATTCCCATTTGCCAGATTATATCTGAATCTGCTGGCAGCAGGCTCTGCAGCGGTTGGGGCCTGCAAAGTTCGTCTAAGAGTGACACTGAGCTTTGGGAGACAGAAATAAACTAAAATTCCTCATGGTCTTCGGGGCCACCCCAGGTGACGGTTCAGGGGGCCAGGACTGTCCCCTGTTCTCTTCCAAGCTTTCCTGATAATGCCTCTTCCCCATTCCAGATTCCAGCGAGCTGACTTCTGATTCTGTCTGGGTGTCTCTGACATATGATCCCCTGACAGCAGGTGCACTGTCATCATGTAACTCGTCATAACCTAGTGTCACTGTCTCCTTACATGTCCACAGCCCCCGCTGGACTTCTTGCTTACTCACTGGGGTCTGGACAGCACCTACAACAACGTTGGCAAAGTTCACAGGTCAGTTGAACAACTGAGTGGAGTGAATGGTCCTGGTGGCTCCCTTAACAGCATCTGTGTCACAAAACAGAAGACTCAATGCTGTTCACTTCTCCCCTCTCAGCACATTCTCATTCCATTTGGTCATCAACTCCATCTGTTCTTCATCCTAAAACATCTTTGAAACCCTCTTCACTTCTTTTATTTTTTTTACCTGCATTAAGACTCTTAGTAGAAGAAAGTCCCAAATGTTGCTTAGGTCATACTCATGCTAAAAATTATTCACTGTTTATATGAATTTCAAATATAATTGGGTGGTCCTCTATTTAAATTTTGTAATTTTTAATTAAAATTTTCAGGGTGATATTGGTTAATAAAATTATATAGATTTAAGTGTAATGCAATATACAGATGATGTATTAGAATTTTTTATTGTGATAAAATACACATAAAATTTACCTTTTTAGCCATTTTCAATTGTGCAATTCAGTGGCATTAAGTAAATTCACACTGTTATGCAACCACCACCACTATGTATTTCTAGAACTTTTTCATCCTCCCAAATAAGAACTGTACCCATTATAAAACAACTCCTTACTCCCACCTCCCCACATTCCCTCATAACATCTATTATATGTTCTGTCTCTACAAATTTGCTTATTTTAGGTGCTTTATATAATTGGAGTAATACAATATTTGTCCTCTTTGTCTGGCTTATTTCACTTAGCATAATGTTTTCAAAGATTATATATATTGTAGCATGTATCAAAATTTTATTTCTTTTTAAGGCTGAAAAAATTCCATTTTTTGTAAAAGTGCATTTGTTTATCCATTCATCTGTTGATGAATATTTGGTTTGTTTCACCTTTTGGTTATTGTGAATGATGCTGCTGTGAACACTGGTGTTTAAGAAGCTGCGAAGTCCCTGGTTTTAATTCTTTTGTGTGTAAACCTAGAAGGAGAATTGCTGGGTCATAGGGTAATTCTACATTTAACTCTTTAAAGAACCATCAACTGTTTCCATAACAGCCATGTCATTTTATGTCCTCTTCCAACCAGCAATTCACAAGGGTTCCAATTTCTCCACATCTTTACCAGCACTTGTTATTCCATGTTCTTAAAAAATTATAATAGTCTTCCTGATGAACATGAAACAATATCTTATGCTTTTCTATTTTATTTTATCAATTAAATTGTTATAAGAGCATTTAACGTGAGATCTACTCTCAACAATATTTCAAGTGAGCAGTACAGTATTGTTGACTAAAGGCACAATGCTGTACAGCAGACCTATAAGAGTTTGCCTATCTTGTGTAATTGGAACTTCCTATCTGTTGAGCAGCAGCTCCCATTTCCCCTCCTCCTAGTCCCTGAAAACCACCATTCTACCTTTTGTTTCTATGAGTTTGTCTATTTTAGGTAACTAATATAAGTAGTATCATGTATTATTTGTTTTTCTGTGATTTGTTTATTTCACTTTACACCATGTCCTCAATTACTGCAAAATATCCTTTTTTAAAAGACTGAATAACTCCATTGTGTGTGCGTATATATGTAATATTTTCTCCATCCATTCATCCACATTTTCACTATTGTGAACAGGGCTGTAACGAACATGGGTGTGCTAATATCTCTTTGATCTTGATTTCAATTTTTTGGGATAAATATCCAGAAGTAGGTTGCTGGATCAAATGGTTCTATTTTTTTTTTTTTTTTGAGGGTCCTCCATACTGTTTTCCATAGCGGCTGTACCATTTTACTTTCCCACCAACAGTACACAAGGGTTCCGGTTTCTTCACATCTTTGACAACTCTTACCTTTTTAAAAAATAATGTTTATTGTTTCTAAGTGATATCTTTCCTGGACAGAATATCCTAGGTTGTAGGTTCTTGCTTTTCATGACTTTGAATACTTCTTTCCAGCCCCTTCTTGCCTGCAAGGTTTCTTTTGAGAAATCAACTGATGGTCTTATGGGCACTCCTTTGTAGGTAACTATCTTCTTTTTTCTTGCTGCTTTTAAATTTCTCTCCTTACCTTTAATATTGGGTAATGTAATTACGATGTGCTTCAGTGTGTACTTCCTTGAGTCCAACTTCTTTGGGACTCTCTGAGCTTCCTGGACTTCCTGGAAGTCTATTTCCTTTGGCACATTGGGGGAGTTCTCCTTCATTATTTTTTCAAATAAGTTTTCAAATTTTTGCTCTTCCTTTTCTCCTTCTGGCAACCCTTTAATTTGGATGTTGGAACATTTAAAGTTGTCCCAGAGGTTCCTAAGCCTCTCCTCATTTTTTTGAATTCTTTTTTCCTCATTCTGTTCTGGTTAAATATTTATTTCTTCCCCCTGGTCCAAATAGTTGATTACAGTCCTGGTTTCCTTCCCTTCACTGTTGTTCCCTGTACATTTTGCTTTATTTCACTTTTCATAGCCTTCATTTTTTCCTCTATTTTGTGACCATATTCAACCATTTCTGTGAGCATCTTGATTACCAGTGTTTCGAACTCTGCATCTGATAGATTGGCTATCTCCTCTTCCCTTATTTCTTTCGCTGGAGTTTTGATCTGTTCTTTCATTTGAGCCATATTTCTTTGTCTCAACACACCTGTTATGTTATAAGGGGTGGAGCCTTAGGTATTTGCCAAGGCAGGGCAACCCACATTGCTGCATGGTGGTGCTGTATGTGCAGGAGGGGTCAAAAAAGGAACAATGCCGCTTGCTTGACTCTTGACTTTCAGTCACTTTTCCAGCTATCCACAAGCAAATTGAGCCCTTCTGGTGCTGATACCAAAGTCAATAGGTTTTTGTACATTCTAGGACCCTGTGGGTCTCTCCAAAAAACTCCACTGTAAGGTTGGGAATTTATCCCACAGCTGCAACCCCCACAGCTTTTTACAGCCAGAGGTTTTGAGGCTTTCTTTTCCTGTGTTGGAACCCTGGGTTGGGTGGTCTGTCTCACTCCCTAGCTGTTCCTCTCAGTTTTTCTGCAAGCAAATGTGGGACCACCAGCCACCACCTCACCTGTCCCAGTCCTCCAGCCACAGCCTTGCCATGCGTTCTCTTGCCCCAGCTTCCTGTCTCTTCCCCTCCTACCAGTCTGGACAAATGTTTCTTCTTTAATACCTTGGTTGTTGGACTTCCATACAGTGCAACTTTCTGGCAGTTCTGGTTGCATTTTGTTTTTATATTTGTTGTTGTCCTTTTGGTTGTGCAAGGAAGCAAAATGTATCTACCTATGCCTCTATCTTGGCTGGAAGTCCTCTCAAGCTTTCTTTATTTAATTTTCCTCATCTATTTCTCCTAATATTTCTATTGTTTTAGTGGTTACCCTTAAAATTTTAATATGCCTACTAAACAAATTCTACAGTTATCCAAATCTCTTTTTTTCTTGAATATAAGGACACTAAGTAACTTTCACTGTTCCCTTCCTTGAGTTTTATATTGTTTAACTGTGTTTTCGTGCCATATTTTAAAATATATATCCCCAAATTTTCATTATTATTCATTCAATTAAAACATTTATTCTTTTCTTTCTTAATTTTGTTTCTTACATCTCATTCCTTTCATCTGGATTCAATTTATTTATTGCTGGAGGACATACTTTAGTAGTTCTATTGGTCTAAAAATGTCTTAACTTTATCCTTGTATGATAATTTAGCTGGGGTTAGTATTCTAGGTTGACCATTACTTTTCTTTCAGTAATTTGAAGCTATTGTCTTCCTAGCCTCTGTTGTTGCGATTGGAAAGTATGTTATCAGTCTTCCATTTGTTTGCAGTGATCTGTGTGTTCTGTCTGAATACTTTTAGAAGTTTCTTTTATGTCTTTGATGTTTTGTGGTTTCAATAAAATATGCCAAAAGATAGATTTTTTAAAAATTCTTTATGCCATGCCTTTTGTCTGTGGCTTTATGTCTTTCATAAGTTCTGAAAATGTTCTTATTTTTTCCCTTCTGAATCTTATGCTAGATATATATGTGTATATATATATATTTTTTAAAAAAACTTTGTCCATAAACAAACTACCTTTATTTTATCATTCTAAGTAATTAAATATTAACTACATGAATGATAATATCTAAAAATCTAAACATTGAACATAAAATTGTTCAGCTAAGTTGTGTAAGATATATATTTAAACCACAAAAGTCTCTAGTGCTTTGTGAGTGACCTAAGTTCTATTTAAACAATTTAAATAGAATTGTTTAAAGCCTGTTTAAAAGGGATCTTGAAGTAAACAAATCTATGTAATTGAATATTGTTAAAAGCAGTCACGGGACAGCTTGAATGTCAGTGTGACCATGTTGCCCAGTTCCGGGGTTCCATTCATGAACAAAAGTCTGTGGTAGCATAAAATGCTGTAAAATAATTATAAAAATGAATAGTTTGGGAAAATTTTATATCTGAAGAAGTATAAAGACAGTAGAAATATATAATGCTACTATTTGAATTCCCCCTTGAGTATATTAAAAAATGAATAAATGTTTTGTTGCTAATGAAAAATACAGTATCTTATGTGATAAAATGTCTATTCTTGTTAGTAATTAAAAACAGGCAAATAAGAACAACTTGGAGGTACTATTATATTCCCATCAAAGTAATAAAAACAGTAGTAAAATCCAATGATGACAAGTCTGGGGGAGAAATAGGTTAATGAGGAATTGTGTAGTAACCTGTTCTCTTTGGAGATCAGTGTAGTGATCTCTTTCAAGGGCTGTAAAAAAGCTTACAAGTTTTGACCAAATAATTCCTTGCTGCCACAAGGAAACATTTCTTTTTTAATGCCAAAAATATCTATAGCAAAATCAATTATAAAAATATAAAGGGAAATGAATAAATGTGTATAGCTATTAAAATGACATGAGTACTAATGATATGAAGGAAACATCAGATTGTGGAATACTGTTCTATGCTGACTACTACAATGTAAAGCTATGTATGTACAAGGTCTGTCCAGAAGGTATCCAGCTATATAATATGGAAAATAGAGACATTTATTGAATAAGATACAAGTTAGAAGAAACACTGTACATAGGACAATGGTACCTCAGTCCCCTTCAAAGTAGGGAACTTGGGGCTGCACACAGTTCTCCCAGTCACCATCAGCTGCTCCATCATATTTTCCTGAATTTCATCAGTGGTCTGAAATCTTTTCCTATTCAAAGGTGATTTCTGTTTTGGGAAAAGCCAGAAGTTGCAGGGCACCAAACATGAGCTGTAGGGGGATGCTGAGTCACCTGAGTGATTTGATGTTTTGCCAAAAACTCTAAAGACATGATCCATGAGCTGGCACTTTGTCATGATGAAGCTGCCAATCACTAGTTGCCCATAGCTGTCAACCTTCTGAATCATTTCAATACTTTCTATGGAGCAATATTCAAGCTTAATGGAAAATTTGATGCAGATATTGCTCTACTCACTCAGTCATTTTTAATGTGATGGCCACACAGTATACATGCTAAGTGGGGGTGTCTACTGCCTCCACTGACTATAGTGAAGTTGCCATTGTTCTTTCATGTGCATTCCAGTCCACTCTCCTTGGAAGCCAGGTTACATCAATGTCACATAAACCATTCTCATATTAACAAAGGTTGGACTTTTTCCAGACAGACCTCGTACATTAATAGATAATAGAATTTTGAGTTATAGCTATAGTTAGTTCAATTTATAGAACACTTGTTAGCAACCAGGAGTTCTGCTAGGTTCTTGGAGTCAGAGAGAAAAGACAAAGTCATCAATACCCAGATAAGTGCACAGGTATTTTCAATGTTGTAAGTATTATCAAAATTAATATAGTAGGTAGCATGTAGAGGATGACTCATATGTTCAAGGCACTATTCTAAGCACTAAATAAATCTCAAGTAATTATCCTGATAACCCCATAAGGTTGAATCTATAATTATATTTTCACATATTAGGAAACTGAGAGAAGAGAGATCAAGTCCTTGCTCAAGGTCATACGGCTCTGATAGAAGTCCACCTGAGGTTCTATAGGACCTTCAAGGTAGAGCAGCTAACTGAATCTGGGAAGGACCAGAAGTATTGCCAGAGAAGGTGATAACTGCTCTGAACCCATCAGGACAGAAGGAGTTAGGATGGTGCCAAGACATTCCCAGAAGAGGAATGGAGTGAGTAAAGCAGAGATGAGAGGCAGCATGGCATAGTGTACCAAGGGAGCACTGACAGGGTATGCTGCTGGAACAAAGAGTTTCCTGGGAAAGCAGCAGGTTTCAGGTGTGGGCAAGGTTCAGATCAGCAGGGCTTGACATGCCATGCTGAAAACTCTGGACTTAGTTTTAGCTTTGTTGAATCTGACTAATGGTAGAAGAGAAAAGAATTAGCGTTTATTTTTCACTACCATGTGACAAACCCTCTTTTAGGTGCTTGACAGGGGTTATTTCAACACATTATCTTCTTTTATAAAGTTTTCTATTAATAAGGAATAGGGATCACAGGTTATTTTAATCAGGCAAAAGTCTCCATGACTGCCTACCCCATTTTGTGTTGACACTGTAAGAAAGAAAGATGTTACCAGAATTAATATTATTAAAAAGTACTGTTTTTAATGAGAAAGTGATAGCTAAGAGAATAATATCCATGCTTTATTTATACTAGACACAGCTTTGTAAGTTTATTATTAACCTTGAAGAGACAGAACCATTAACCAGAAACCAATTTATTAGAACCACATTATCTAGATCTTACCCTGTCATTTTATTTTGAGGAAAAATAAGAAAAAGTCAAGGTAACAGTTGATATTTAAGATATATTAAGCCCTGCCCAGGTAGCTCAGTTGGTTGAAGTGTCATCTGATATGCCAAGGTTGCATGGTTGATCGCTAGTCAGGGCACACACAAGAATCAACCAATAAATGCATAAACAAGTGGAACAAAAAATCAGTGAATACTCATTCCAGCCCACTGTCTATACTCTACAGAGTGTACAATGAATTATCAATTTTGTTCATGATGCTATACTTGATAAATTAGGAGAATTTAACAGATACCATAAAATGATTTTTTTCAAACCAAAAATAATTAATTCATATATTTCAGCAAACACATTGTGTTTAACTCTGTACCTTTCCTTTCTAGGAGCTGGGTTTCCTCCAGCAGAAGAGAGTTCTTGAGCAAACACTTGAGGTTTGGAGTTTGTCAGGGAGAAAAGCAGGAAGGAGAGATATTCCAGGGAGGGGAACTCCAAATCCTGCCATGAAAGGCCCTGGGGCCCCACTGGGCATGGTGGGTTTGGAGGCATAAAGAAATTTACACAGAGGAGGATAAAGTTCATAAGCTGTGTGGGAGGCAGGAGACTGGTCAGGGGCTAATTACTAAGGGCCTCTTATGTCACAAAGAAGGTTGAGCAAGGTAGCTTATAATCCGATTCATCTGAGACAGAGTAGAGCTACCATGCTGGGGACAAGAGGGGTCCTGAGAGCAGTGAAGGCATGAGAGCCAACTCCAAGCACAAGATAATGACTGTCTCAACTATGATGTATGCAGTGAAGAGGTCCCTGGTGATGATGTGACCCATCACTGTGATGGAAGTAAGAGGAACAAGTCTGGGGGTTGAGATGTTAATCCAGATGCTATCAGCCCTAATATCATACTTGGATAACCACAATGCAAGGGTTACTTCTCCCAGTCTTGGGTGGTGGAATAGCTGGAGTCAGATTGAGACTTGGCATACTTGAAGGAGTCACAGGGCCTGACACATTGCAGGGTTCTCCTTCCATTTTTAAGAAACAAAAATATATGTCCATTCATGTTTTTCCTGGTTTAAAAAATCATACAACTTATGTATGACAATATGCTTATTGCAAAAACTTAAGTGATTTAATTTACCTTTTCTAGATTTATAAAAATAGATCAGAAGTTCTTAAACTTCTGAACTCAGCATCTCTTTATACTCATAAAAATTATTGCTGACCCTAAAAAGCTATACTTTATTGATTATATCCACTGATATTTACCACATTAAAATTAAAAATAAAAAATTTAGAAACTACAAATTCATTTAGAAAGAATAAATGTTAACATAAAGCCCATCACATATTAGTGTAAATAAGTTTAAATAAAAATATATTTTCAAAAATATACTTAGTAAGAACAGTGCAATATTTATACAGTTATGCCAATGATTCAATGATAGTTTTAATATTCTCATGTCTGCTTCTGTTTTTAATCTGTTGCAATGTTGTACATCATGTACCTCCAGAAAATTTCAATAAACATTAACAAAAGAATAAGAGTGATGAAAGCAAATAATAGTTTTATATCATTAGGAAAATGGTTTTGATCTCACAGATCACCTGAAAGTATTTTGGGGACCCAGAGGGCCCTGGATTTTGATAATCACTGAACTAGTCGCACTGGGGAGCCCTACAGTCATAGTATAATTGGATTTCAATGAGGTACTTGACAGTCTCAAGTGAGATAACCACATCTGGCCACCCAGCTTCTCACTAAGCGCAGCTGTGCCTCAGAGCAGCTTTGTGCTGGTACTCAAATCACACAGTTCCTGGGCCTCAGTTGGATCACCTGTGAAATAAAGTGGTAAGACCAGAACAGCTCCAAGGACTCTTACCCCTCTAAAATTCCATGTGCTTATAAGCCTGCATGTAGTAGATGTTCAGTGAATATTTTTAATGAATATATGAACAAATGAATGAACAAAGAATGCATGATGTTGTTGAAGCAACATTGGCATTGAGTGGAAAATTGGACCAGAATTCACTGCTCACAGATGTACATACCTTTGGACCACATCTTGAACAAGTGAAACAGACAGATTTGAGTCAGTGAAGAGTAGTGAGGTCTATGATAAAATGGAGGGCTCATATCCTACTTAAAGGAAATAAAATTAAGATTTTTGTATTAGACACTATTTTAGACTAAAAACACAGGCAGGTGAGTTGAGGCTTCTGAACCAGGTGGTCACTTGGGTTCTTTCTAACTTGTAGCAGATCTTTACTGGACTTCTTCCTAGAAGACCAGGTATCCATGTTCCCCTCCTCCTCCCCTCAACCTAAACCTATTCGTGGGAAAGGACCTAATAAACTCATTCATTGAAGACAACCTCAACCAGTGAGACAAATAATATGAGATATTTGCGTTTTTATAAGGTTAGTTGTAAGCCCAAATCAGGAAGCTCTGAGTGTGGCATTCAGGCATCAGCAATCAGGCCAGAACAGGGAGCCTTGGCATGCTCCAGAATCCACACCACATGTGCCGACGTGCCCAAACTTGGGAGCTGAAGCGCTACCTATAAAGACCTTCTCTGCAGAATCACCAGGTGCTTTGATAGTCACAAGCATTTCTCCTGGGAATCTATGTCTCAGGCTGGTCTCAGCTAAGGCAGGACCCACCTGGAGCCAGAACCCTTAGTCCTGAACTCATTTCCTACAGCCACCCACACCCAGAAATTTGCTACAGTTAAGTAGAGTTTTTGATGCCATATAACCGGGCTTCCTGAAGAGCTTCACTTCTCAGGTGGGATTTTTAATAAAAATTCCTGAGTAGCCTGGTACCTTCTCAGAGAAGAGGTTGGGGAGTAGGTAACCCCCTTCCAGAGTGCCCTGCCCTGCTCCTCTGCATTCCATAGGTCCAGGTCACTGGGGGTGTATTAATGGCTTCCAGTAAATGGCTCAGCCCTACTGAGCCATTACTGGAAGAACCACAGAAGGGTGGGAGAAGGGAGAGAGGCTCTTCCATCTCCCAAGAAGTGGGGTATCTAGAGTCTGGATTGACTGTCAACCAACCAATCCTATATAGCATTTGCCAACTGACTTCACACAGACATCACTCTGAAACCCTGTGGCCTCAGGCAAGAGTACTCTCTCTCAGTCTCTGGTCATGGTAATGGACAATAATGGAGCTTTCTCCACAAGTAAAAAATCAATGCTATCACAGTCAAGATCATTACAAAACAAGTTTCAAGACTCAGGGAGAACCCACCCTGGGCTGTCTTGATCTGTGTAGAAGGAGAGAAAGATGGAGGAGTTTGAGGAGAGAGTGAAGGGGAACCCATTTCCTATGCTCTTCTTTTCACTGCAGCTGTGATTGAAGGTGGGCTCTCTTGGGCCTCTGGCACCAGGGCTTGCCTCAGGCATGTGGGAAGAGAAGCATCATGAAGCCCTTCCCCAACAGAGGAACAAGTGCAGGCCTGAAAGTGGAAGTCCCCACTGGACAGGGATGGGGCCTGTTAACTTTCCTCACAGAACTCATCTAAAGTGTCTCTTCAGCTAACTTTGCTTTGCTTGTTTGTTTTTGCTTTGATGATGGCAGTAGGTGGGGCTTCTACAGATGGGACTTCACTATGTTCTGTTCCTCTCTATAAAATATGAGCATGCTTCAGCACAAGCTGTGGGGCCACCTCCCCAAACGCCTCAGACACCTCCTGGTATCATCCTGACATTCTCCCCATTATTATTGGATTTAACCTGAACTTTGCCAAACTCGTCATGATATTTAGTTAATATCATTAGTTAATATTTTAGAACTTGTTTATTGTTGACAATCTATTTTCCTCACTAGAATATAAACACTCTGAGGACAGGGACCATGTGTGTCTGTTTCTAGCTGACTAGAACAGTTAACAAGATAGATACTCGGCACATAATTTCAAATGCTTGAATGAATGATTTCATCACTGGACTTTTGTTTGGTGAAGTGTTTGCTCATATGCATTCTACATTCTGTTCCTTTTAAATGCTTACATCATGTTTATGGTTAAAGAAAATTATTGTATATTGCCAATGTTCCCTTCCTTGAAAGAGTCTCCTGACCTGGCCTTGGCATTCAGTTTAATCCAGTTCCAGTAATAGCTATTGTGTGTGGCAGTCTGGAATGTAGGTTTCCAAATCAGACAGACCTGGGGTTTGAATTCTGGCTCTGCTATTTTCTAGCTGTGTGTCCTTAGGCAAATTATTAACCCTTCCAAACTTTGTTTCCTATCTACAAAACAAAGACAAACATATTTACCTCATAGAGCATTATGGTTGCAATGAATAAGAGACAGTGTATGTAAAGCAGTTAGTACACTGGCTGATGTATTGTAAATGCTATAGTTACTAGTATTGTTTTTTCCTCAGTGCCTGCTTCTAATTACTGGTCCTGTGCCAACCACTTTGAAGACAGAGATGAACAAAATGCTTTTTAAATTTCCCAATCCAGACAAGAAGTGGCCTAAGCACCGGACCTGCATATGAGGGTGAGGCAGGACTGGCTTTCAGACCTCAGAGCTTGGTGCTGAGGTAGTCATGAGAGAAGGAAGGGAAGGGAGAGGGGAGGCCCGAACCCCATCCCAGGCAAGTCAATGGTCCAAAATGATTCATTTTGGCTAGATTTCTTGAAAGGTGAGAGCCCAGAGACTGTGGCAGGAGTAGCAAGCAGAAGTGGAGCAGTCTCTGAGCTGCAGGCCATTTTAATAAAGCCCTGGGACTTTAGGTGAAGCAGGAGGGAGGTGTTGAGAGCTGGTCAGCTGGACACTGTTCTCAGGTGTTGGGGACCACCTTGCCTGGTCTCAGGAAGCTGTGACCCCCTGTGACTTAGGCTGAGTGAGAGACCTCTGGATCAGGAGCCACTAAGGAGACAAAACTTCCCCTGGCATGAACGCTACCTGTTCTGTGCCTGGCCTTTAAATGCTCAATCAGTTACCAATGACAGGTAAGACTCCTCAAGGGAGGGGCAACCTAAGACAGGGGCTAGTTTCATAGACCTATGGAATAAGGCTCATGAGACTGTGGAAATAAATGAAGGGGCTGTGGAAAGGAAGGGGTGATCATCAACACCTTCCTCCCCTTAGCCTGAGTCTTTGTACTTAGATGTGAGAAATTCAAGTCTCCTTGCTGCCTCTGTCTCCAGCCCTTCTCAGGGCTTAGCAAACAGCTAAAGGGGGCCGCTCAGACTGGAGACAGCAGACCCCCAGGGGAATCAGGCCTGGGACATAGAATATGCAAGATCCTATGAGATCTGTTTGCTGGAGGATGTTATTAACTTGGAATTTGAGGGCACAGACAGGAAACCTTTGGAACCTGTAGTCCTTTTATATGATAAAATTCCGATCTCTGCCCAGAATCACAACAGAAACTGTTAGCATCTTTGTAAGTTACGTGTTCCCTTTGATCCCTTCTGCTAGACTGTGAATCCACAAACTGTGTCTACTTTATCAATAAAAACCCACTGGAGTAAAGGAAGGGGCGCTCACCAACTTGGAGAGTGGCCACTCCTTTCTTTACTTCCCCACAGAAAACTGTTTCTGTGCATGATTATTTCTCGTGTTTCGACGAGCCATCCGCAGTGTTTCACGTGTACACAGCCGGCCGGGAGAGCCGGGACTCAAGGACTTTAGAGTCTAGTATGGGAGGCCAACATTTAAGCAAACAATAATGCAAAAGGAGGTAAACATGCATGCCAAGTTCAGAAGAAGCACAAGGGAGGAAAGGTGTGGTGGGTGTGGCAGGAACCAAGGAAGGCTTCAGAGAGGAAGAGCCTAGGAGGATTTGGGAGGATGAGAAGGAATTTAGTACAGGTGAGAGATGGACTGGGTGGAGGGTTGGGATGTGAAATGGAGGAATGAGGTCAGATAATGGCATGTTGTGTGTTTTTAAGGTTCTGTAATGATTAGGGCTTTACCTGGGCTGTCAGGGATGCATGGGCTGGGCTGAAGGAGCATGTTGGGATCTCCTACAGTGGTCCCTAATAATCTGCTTCTCTGGGGTACAAACAAGAATTAAATGGTCCAAGACATTTCCAAATTCCAAGAACTCCTAAAGCCCTACTTCTTTGGGGTCCATGCTCAGGTTTGCCTTGCGAATCCTTCCTCTACAATGGCTGTTAAAGTGACAAACTCATGCAAAACGTCCCAACTCAGACTGAAGAGTAGTTTTGAGTTAAAGAGAAATGTGCTATGGAATTACTCTACAGGTGTCCTGACATAAAACTAAATCAATGAATCAAAGATGTTAAGAGCCTGGCTATTAAACAGGATACATAGCATGTATTTTATGAGCTAAGATGAGCATTAACTCTACACTCATGCTACGATATATCTACAGAGTATTCAACCAGTCTTAGGATGGTGAACACTCAATGCAATATACAGAAGATGTATTATAGAATTGTACCCTTGACACCTATATAATTTATTAACCAACAAAACCCCAATAAAGTCATTAAAATTTTTTTTAAAAACTCTCTTACTTGAGATTGGTGGAAGGCATGGTGGATGGGATTCTGGGGAAGAAAGTTGAAGAATGTTGATGGAAATGCAGGTCTGTCCTCACATGGGCTGAAGCATAGTCTCTCCCAGAGGGTGCAAATGGGGAAGGACTTTAACATTTATTATATACCTACTATGTGCTGGGGGCTATGGTAGGCAGACAGACATCACCTTTTAAAATCTTTTTCTTCTTTTAAAATAGATTTTTATTATTTTAGAGCAGTTTTGACTTGCCAGCAATGTTGAACAGAAAGTACAAAGTTTTCCCATGTACCTCTTGCTCCCACATGTGTTTGGCCTCTCCATTACTAAAATCTCTGACCAGGGTGATACAGTTGTTATATCTGATGAACTACATTGATCTGGAATTGTTGTCACCCAGAGTCCATAGTTTGTATTAGGGTTCACTGTTGGTGTTGCACATTTTATAGGTTTGGACAAATGTGTAATGACATGTACCTACCACCGTAGTACCATACTGAGTAGCTTCACTGCCTTAAAACCCCTCTTGAAACCAATGATATTTTCCCTATCTCCATGGTTTTATCTTTTTCATCATGTCATTTAGTTGGAATTATACAGTATGTAGATTTTCAGATTGGCTTCTTTTACTTGGTAATTTGCATTTAAGGCTCCTTTTATGTCTTTTCATTGCTTGATAGCTCATTTCCTTTTAGTGCAAAATAATATTCCATTGTCTGATTATACCACAGTTTATTTACTCATTAACCTACTGAAGGATGTCTTGGTTGTTTGCAAGTTTTGGTAATTATGAATAAAACTGCTTGCTATAAACATCTGGGTGCAGATTTTATGTAGACATATGTTTTCAAGTTCTTTGGATAAATACCAAAGAGCATGATTCGTGTAGCATATGGTAAGAGTGTATTTAGTTTTTTAATTTAAGTTTTATTGAGGTGTAACTGAAAATTAAATTGTAAAAATATCTCATGTGTGCTATATGTTTAGTTTGTAAAAAACTGCCCAACTGTCTTCCAACGTGACTGTACCACTTTGCACTCCCACCATCAGTGAGAGTTCCTGTTGCTCCACATGCTCACCAACATTTAGTGTTGTCAGATTTTGACCAATCTAATAAGTGTGTAGTGATATCTCATTGTTGTTTTAACTGCATGTCCATGATGACTTATGACGTGGAGCATCTCTTCATATGTTTATTTTCATCTGTCTATCTTCTTTGATGAGGTGTACATTGAGGTCTTTTGTTTATTTTTTAAAAAATATTTTAATCAGTTTATTGTATTTTTCCATTACCATTTAGTCCCCTTATACTGCCTCCCCACTGCAATCACTACATTGTTTGAGTCCTTTTCCCTTTTTTCTCAATACCTCCATCTATTAGTCACCCCCCTTAGCTGTCACCCTGGTTTCTATTATGAGTCTCTTTCTATTTTCCTTGTTAGTTCAGTTTGTTCATTAGATTCCACATATGAGTGAAATCATATAGTATTTTTATTTCTCTGACTGGCTTATTTCACTTAGCATAATGTTCTCTAGGTCTATCCATACTGTTGCAAGGGGTAAAATTTTCTTATTTTATATAGCCAAGTAGAATTCCATTGTGTAAATGTCCCATAGTTATATCCACTCCTCTACTTATGAACACTTAGGCTGCTTCCATATCTTGATGATTATAAATAACGCTGCAATGAACATAGGGGTGCTTATAAGTTCTTTCAAATTAGTGTTTTGCATTCCTTTGGATATATTCCCAAAAGTGAAGTATGTATTCCCAGAAGTATATCCAATATATCCATTGCTCCAACATCATTCTTTAAATCTACTTAACAATCCTCCCATCTTTGTTTTACAGATCCAGACTTAGAGAGGTCAAGTGATTTTTTTTTTTCATGCTACTAAGTCAGTAGGTGTTGGGGCTGAATTTCAAACACAGGTCTGTCAGGCCTTGAATCCCAGCCAAGAGATTATCTCCATTCCACATCTGCAGCCTCAAGAGCCAGTCTGGTCCAGGGCTCTCTCCAGGGTTGGATGCGGTCTCTTCAAACACTGAGATTCTAAGTCACAAAGTAGAGCACACAAAAGAATGAGCACTTTCTTCACCTATTTGACCCAAAGACCTGCTACTGAATTTTGTCTTCGTGTGCCTGAAGTATCATTTTCACACATCCTCAGAAAGGCAACTCACTGTTGGGGGTGATAACCTCTAGACTTTTGACTGAAGCAGGTGATTAAACTCCTAACTCTTGCTGGTAGGATTTGAATTCGGTACAGATGGTTCATAAGTAAATGAAAAATTAGTGAGGTTTTACAATGTTGTTATGAACTTTATGATGAGAGTTGTTTCATGTATCCTTATAAAACAAGTTGGAGATGGCAGAGGATGATTGCATCATGCACCCTGTGCTACCCACAGAAATGAAGCCTTCTTTAATGCTTGAGATGCTTCCCTTCCTGATGCTCCCCTCAGGACAGCCCAATGTTAAGACTTTATTTTGTTCCTATAATAGGTGTAGAGGGAAAAAAGAGGAAGAAGGTGGGGAAACTTATTACCCCAACTAGTTGTACTACCATTCCTGGTAATGATGAGTGATTAATGTCAGAGAAGAGCACCAAAACCTACAGTAAATGGCCTGCTTGGCTTAGGCACTAAATAAATAAGCCAGTTACACATTTCTTGGGTGGCTGGCAAAGGTTTTGTCAACAATAGCAACTCCCTCATCTAGCTTGCTCTGCTTATACGAGTTGTCAGATTCTGTCCCAGCGCCAAGCTACCTAAGGAGGAGGAGCTGCGCTGTGTCCACTGTTCACTTATAACTAACTCCGAGTGAGGGGGAGGGACAGGTAGGGTTGCCTCCTGCACAACCTGCTTACCTGACTTATATCCACAAATGCCTTGGAAGCAGCAGGCTGACTGCATCCTTCTCATCACATTCCTGGGTGTGTCTGGGCTGGCTGGTGCAGTTACCAGAACATACCACATTGGGATTGTGGAAGAATACTGGGACTATGTACCCCAGGGGAAGAACATTATTACTGGAAAAAGTTTCACAGAAGACAAGTGAGTGAACATGGGGTCCCCATAGATTCCCAGGTTTGGCTTCCTTTTCACTAGACATGGGGAAGATTATATTTGTTGGGTGGTTATAATGGGGGAAAGTTGATCTAAACCAACAGGGTGGGGGGGTTGTATTTGCTTGGAAAACCCTAACCTGTGTGTAGTTTGGAAAAGATATTCTTAACTCCACCTGTTTGTTGGGTCTTCTATTCACAGCCTTGTGTGGGAAGAGCCATGAACACAACCAGGTGTTTGAACAATGGCTCATTCTATAAATGGACAGTTTTCACTGGACCCCACTAGTAACTTCAAGGGGGTTCTAGATTCAGTTTATTTTTTAAAAGACTGGCAATCCTTGGGATGAAAATTTGAGAATTTTCAAGAATTCTGCAGTTAAAACTGAGTTTTCTTAGTTTTTATTTTTGGAATGAAATATCATCATTGGAAATATTAATAAGTACGCTATAGGTAGTTACATCTTCTTTTTGTTTTGCAATGTTTAAAAAAGGGACAATTACAATAGGTTCAGCCGCTGTTTTAAGAGCTTCCTTGAGTCTATAACAAATGGCTTTTTTACTGGTGAGAGTCTTATTTCAGCCCCAACTCATTCAATCTGAGGGCAATATCCTATCCCCAGAACCCATGGCGTAGCTAGGTGATATGGTTATATAATGTTCTATATCCCTGGTTTTTTATTTTTGCAGCAAATAGCCCTGGCTTCCCACCCCCCTTGAATAGTCCAGAGTCTTGTATCTCTTATTTGTTCCCTGGAGCTCCCACTGAAGTCACCCCCCTGGTTCCATTAGTTCTCATGCATATGTTCAACTTTGTGCTTCTTAGACCATCTTTTGAGATGTTCTGGTAACCACTGTTGGATATTCAGATGTTTGCTTTGTTCCTAATAGATAAAGCCCATTGAGTTCAACATCCAAGTTCCATTTTCTAAAGATGAGGTTAGTTGATAAGATTCAGGACAGCACAGGTCTGCCAACAAAGGTGGCAGAGTCAGGTCCCCCTGCCCTGGGGAAAGATCAAAGATCCAGTTGGCTTGGACACACAACTTCCAGGTTATGCCACAAAGGTGATATAGTCATAGTTTTGTTTTGTTTCATTTTGTTAATTAAAGAAGGATGATGCTTGTTCCAGCCCAGATGGGGGGAAAAAAAGACTTCTCCTTAAGTTTTTACCAGGAAATTTCATGTCCACAGGCTATTTCCAAAGAAAGTTCTTGACTTCTTTGAATCCTGCATGTGCTGACCATTGGTGGTGTTTGCTGTGAAAAATGAATATGATATTGAAATGCTACCCTAACTGCTAGTGTCCTCCCCTAGAAATAGAGCCCTGCCATTCTCAAAAAATAATCAATAGAAAATAGTCGTTGTGAGCAGCCGTTGCATGCCAGACTATCCAAGATGTGTGTATTGCATGTAATATGTTCCTTAAGCTCAAAGTGATATTGGACTACTTTTCTACATGCTTGAGTAAAAATGAATTATATATTTTTCCTAAAATATCCATGTCAGTATTCTTTATTTTTTATTCTTACACATGAATTCCATTAGAGATTTTTAATTCATTGTTGCTTGTACATGTTATTATTCCCATTTTACAAGCCAGGAACTGAGGTTCTACTAAATACTTGCCATATATCCATGAAACCTGTTTGTTGGCAAAGGTGACCCTTTTCTGCTGAATTAAACTCAGCTTTGAGGAAAACAGAAGTTCCAGTAATAAGAAGTTTCTAGAAAGATCCAATCTTACCAAAGGCAGGTTTAGTCCACTTACCACTCTTTTCAGAGAGACATTGAAAATGATTACTGGTGTTAGCTACCAAACTGGTTACCTATCCATTTAGAAACCCACGATATTCAGTACCTGAAAAACTCAAATACATTCAGTTATTTCCACAAAACTGAATGTAGGTAGAAGTTATGGTCTCACTTTTCAGCTGTAAGACAGTGCTTTGAAGTAAGTACCAAAAAATATATGAAAATAGTTATGGCAGAAAAAGAAAAAGAAAAAAATGACTAAAACAGAATTTGTTATCAGATTAGAGTGAGGTGGCTTAACAAGTATTGTGGTTCTTTGCAATAGGACTCCTGCCTTTTAGGGAAAGCTAGCATATTAGACATCAGACTTGGATGCCAAAGTACCCACATGTTTCCTTCTGGTGTGTAAAGGGACGGTATTAATGCAGGGTGACTCCTGACTCTTGAAAGGGGAGCCTGGGTGTGTGTGTGATGTATTTTGGTTTGTATCAACAATTATGTCAGGAAGTGTTGCTGGTGTGGCCAGTGGCCCAGGGCAAGTCCCTAAGAAGGTGCAGTTGTGGTTGTCTGCCAATCCTTGTCTGAAGACCACAGGACACATGTCTCAGGTGCTACCATCCAGAGGTATCACAGTTATCACATTGTGGGACACGTATGGAGTTCAGTATAAGTGCTCTACAAGGTGCTATTTTCCTAGGAGCAAGGAGTCACCTTGGATTTTGTGACCATGATTGTCACTCAGCCTCCCATAGAATGAGTAAGTAGCATTTCTGAGGACAGTCTGCTATTTTGGATGTTCAGAATCATACCAATGCCTGATATTTAGAGGCTCAAGAGAGCCAGTTTCCCAGTATGCTACCACAAGCAGAAAGAGGAATCGAGACCTGACTTCTAGTCCTTGCTCTGACCTCAACTTGCTGTGTAACCTTGAGCATGTTACATAGTCTCTGTGAACACCATTTTCTTTAATTTGTATAATAAGGGAATTGAAATATAATCCTTAAAGTCACTTGGCAAAAATTAGGGGAATAGGAAGGTGAGTGTCAGTTTCAGTGATGTAAAAAGACTTGCAAACCAAATTAGGCAGCAATAAGAGCCTAATAATTCCTAATTCAAAAGGATATATAGGAAGTGAGTTAAAATCATTTTACTGAGGCACTATAGCAGTCAGTTGGTGCTATTTAACTTTCTAATTTGGTACCTTTGCCTGATCATAAGGTTCAAAAATATAATTGAGATTATATGTCTGATATTTTCTAGGAAGTGTAAGATATAGGAGTTTTATTCTACTTAGAAATATTTTTCCTGATGAATATGTTCCCCCTCCTTTCCTGCTGTGCTTAATGGGAACACATGGCTGCTTTGATTTGCCTGGGGATGGTGTCGGCATTTGATCCATTCATGCCAGTCCTGCTAGAGCTCGTAAAGCACTTAATTAAGGTGTGGTTGTGCTTCTGTGGTAAGGCCTGGTCTTTAATGGAACCAGAGTGGTATCACCTTGTTTAAAGCCACAATTCCCACCAAAGCCCTCATTAGGCAACCAACACGTGCAGGTTTTCTTCCCATTGAAACACAGAGGTTTTTGTGGGCACTAACTCACAGGCAAAACCACACTTGGACATGAGTGCAGCTGACAACTACTCAAACCCCAAGTCTGTAGGGTCAGATAAGGGAGCTGACCCAACCACATCACTATGCCAGCCCTGCTGATGGCAAAGCGTTTTGAGCATCCTCTGGGAGTAGGCTTTAGGATGGGTGTGAAGGAGAGACCCATGTGTCTCTCTGAAAGAGCCAACTGAAGGGAAGCAGGTGGGAAAAGAGAGAGTTTTGTAAGCTTTGTAAAGGGAAGGATTTCATCTTATTAAAGCTCAGTCTTAGACAGATAGTGACTTTCAAATCTCAACTTTTATCTTTTTTTTAAAGATTTTATTTATTTATTTTTAGAGAGGGGAGAGAGAGAGAGAGAAACATCAATGTGTGGTTGCTGGGAGACATGGCCTGCAACCTAGGCATGTGCCCTGACTGGGAATCGAACCTGCGATGCCTGGTTTGCAGCCCGCACTCAATCCACTGAGCTACACCAGCCAGGGCAACTTTTATCTTATCAGAAGAAAAAAATCACCTTTTGGGCCTGATGTCATGTGAATCTCCTGGGGTTGCTGTTATTCCCTGTATCATTTAGTGATTGCTTTTGGCTGCCAGCAGCAACAAGAATAGATCACTTAAACAAATTAGGGTTTTCTATGCTCTTTTAAAAGAAATCCAGATGTTGGCAATCCAAGGCTGGTAGGACAGTGGGTGTGACAGGACTTCAGGGGCCTTAAAAATTTCGAATTCACCATTCTTAGCATGTGATTTCACTCCTTTTAGAAGTTCATGGTCATAGAATGTCTGTTGGAAATCCAGCCCTCATGTGTATGTTCCAGGAGGGAAGAAGGAAGAGAAAAGGTAGAAGGAGCACAGTTTCTGCTGCATCAGCCCTCTAAAGGGCTCTCATGGAAACTCCACTCAACCAATTCTATGTATATCTCATTGGATACTCCAAGCCACAGAAGGGACTTGAAAATATAGTTTTCAGTTATGTGCTTTTTGGCCTGAATAACAGCAGGATTTAATTCTGTTACTAAGAAAGAAGAGGGGCATGAATGTTGCAAGGCAGCCTGCAGCCCCTGTTACCTTCCCTACCTCAGTTCTCTCTGTTTCCCATCCTTCAAGAACACCCTCTTGGTCCCCCTCACGTGCAGACAGTGGGGCCCCAAGGCCCGGTTAGTGAGGTTCTAGAGAACTCACAGACAACATTGATTGCTAACAGTCATTGAGTCCTCACTATCTTCCAGTCAGCTTAAAAGCTTTCCATGTCATGTGGAAGAGTGAGATATCATCTGCCCCAGTCAGGGGAACCAGGAAACCCAGAGTGGGTTTCCTCAGCCAGGTGTAGTCCAGCAGTAGTCTAACAGATGCCAAGGCAACCTGGCTTTCTGGTAGACGTGGGGCTCTGGTATCAATGCACAAGTTTAAAACTCTTGTTCCTCTTACTAAGCAAGTAATTGAATCTCCCTTTGACTCAATTTTCTCATCAGTGAAGTAGGAATAATGATAGTCTTTGCTTGGTGGTGGGGGGTGGGGGTGGGTAGGTGTGTATGAGTTTCCTGTGACTGCTGTAACAAATTATCACTGGGTGGCTTAAAACAATAGAATGTATTGTTTTCCAGTTCTAGAGGCCAGAAGTCTGAAGGGAAGGTGTCAGTGGGGCCACACTCCTTCTGGAGGCTCTGAGGGAGGATCCATTCATTGCCTATTCCAACTTCTGGTAATTGCTGGCAATCCTTGGCTTGAGGAGGGGGCAGCACCCCAATCTCTGCCCCCATTTTTGTATCACTTTCTCTTCTATGTGTGAATAATCCCTGTTAAAAAAATACTTTTGGTGGCATTTAGGACCTATCCAGATAATCCAGGATTATCTTGTCTCAAAACCCATAACATAATCGCATCTACAAAGGCTCTTTTTCCAAATGAGAGATGTGGATTTGTCTTTGAAGTCAGTATCAGCCCAACAGATAAGTATCAAAGGTGATGCCTGGCCCTGGGTAGCACACGAGAGATGTAAGTCATTGTGGTATCTCTTCTATCTCAAGGGTTTCTCAGAGAGCAAGAGCTCTGTGGGAAAGATACTCCAAATGTTCACATTTGCCTCTTTTCTAATTAAAGCTTTGCCAGAAATAATCATTACTCCCATGACTCCCGTTGATTTAGCACCCACTATCCAGACACTGTGCTTCACATCTTGTCTCATTTACATCCCGTGATGGCTGTCATGGTCACCAGCTGACAGCCAAGGAAACTGCGGTTCAGAGAAGCTAAGACACTTCCCCAAGATCTCACAACATCAAGTGGGGCAGTTGGGATTCAAGCTCATTCTCTTTTCCCTTTACTGTGTGAATTTGCTTTTAACATCCCTTATGTGTGTTCTGAGGAGCTCTGTGGAAATGAAGTGGGAGAAGGAAGAACTTGAGACTTAGGTCATGCCAGGGTACCGGGGTGAGAAACGTGAATAAAAGCACATCACTTAGATGGGACGGCTTTGAAATAATAATCTAATTAGGGAGGGTGTGGGTGCACCTGAGTTGCAATGTATAATTACCATCTCCACCCTTCTCTTTGCCGAGTGCTCACTTGTCTTAATCTGGTCCTATTTTTTCCTCTGTGAAAAATGTCCCTTCTCAAGCTCAGACAACAGTTGCTTGCCTGTATTGTGACTATAATGATCTCACGGGTTTGCCCTGACCATACCTTTGCTGATGTTACTTTGAAGCTCATTCTCACCCTGTTCTCTTCCAACACACACATACATGCACACTCATTCAGCTGTATATGATATATTTACCACTTAATATAGAAAACTGAATATTGCTGTTTATTCTCCAATGCATATGTTTTGTCCCCCCAACCAGATGGTAAGTCTTTTGAGAGCAGGACTGAGATTCACACATCTTGGCCCCAGGTTTTACTTTTTTATTTTTTATTTTTAGCCCCAGATTTTAGATTAATTTCTCATATACAGCAGAGGTTCGACAATTGCTCAATAGTTGAAAGGATAAGGTAGGGGAAGGGAGGAATTCCACTACAAGATCTGGGTTGTTGAGAGCAATGGATACATCAAGGTGCACACCCGCTGTGAGCTAACAAATCCTTGGAATCTAACCTGGAGCCACCTCTGCACTGGTTAGATGATCCCTGAGGGTAACACTGGTTCATCTCACCAGCTTTTGGAAGGCGTCTCTTTTCACAGTACTGCCCCTGGCCTTGACAATGTGAACAGGTTTTGTCCTTAAAGCAGTTGCTAATGTGAAACTTCCTGCTCAACCTTCACAGCAAGGAAGAGGTACCCACTCAGTTTGAGTCAAAATGTTAGAATGTGTGATGGGGATGAGCCTGAGAGGTAGTGATTGCTCAGTCCCTCACAGTGGGGACTTCCTGTGGCTGCAGTATGAACAGTATGCAGCCCACCAGCACAAGTGCTCTAATGCATGCACTCTAGCTACATCTCGGGTTGTTTCCTATAAATGGCCTCCTGGAAGTCACCCCTTGCTTTGTCTGGGGGCAAGATTTACATCTTTTAGAACTCATAGGAGCTGGAGTTTCTGTCCTACTCTTAAAAATGCATCAGGTTTTCTTAGCGGTGGTTGGCTGCATATACACCAAAAAGACTGCTTTCTGTTTCTACTTCCATTTCTTCCCTTCCTTTTCTCAGTAGTTTCTGTGGTTTCAAATAGTTAATATGATTTCAGATAGTTCTTATAGTTCTTATAGTTTTTTTGCTCAGTGCTGTAGAAATGTGATTTCCAAACTTGCATCCACATCAGAACTGCATTAGGGAGAATAAGTCACGTTGTGCTACAATTACAAATAACCCCCAAACCTCATGGACTTCACACCACGCAGATGCATTTCTCACTCATTGGGTTTCCTTCAGGGCCATATAACTGCAGGACACCTGAGCAAACTAGCAAGACGGGCTGCTGATATCTTAAGGATTCACTGTCTTCACTGGAGGCTCCCCTTGCAGCAGAGGAAGTTAGGGGGCCCTGCAATTAAATGTCCTAGCTCAGAAGTGGCACATGTCATTTGCACTCATGGGCCATTTGCCAAAATCTCATGGCCCCACCTAACTGCAAAAGTTCTTTGCCTTCCCCTTTCTGCTGGGAGGAAAGGCGAATATGAATGGGCAAGCACTGGAAAGCTCTGCAGAAAGAATTATTTAGTGATGTTAGGAAACATGTAGAGGCCACAGCCCCAATAACAGAAAGTCAGATTCAGAAAGCCCTGAAATGGGGCCTGGGAACCTAAATTTGGGGCAAATGTTCCAGATAATTCTAATAGAATTAGTACATATGTGGACATTTGGTAAAAAGCAAAATATGTATATGATCTGAAGAGAAATCAGAGTATACATATGTGGACATTTCAGAGCCACTGCATAAGTAAACCTCATCCCTTCTTGGGGTGACTACTGGCTGTTTAGGTGATAAGAGTGATACACATGCAAAATAATTCAATATATACTCAGTGCTAAGACACACAGCATATGCAATAAGGCTGTAAGATATCAGCAAACAGTTCCCCTCCCTCCTCTGCTTGCCTCTTGTTTGGGAGGCTCTGCCAGACAATTTATGATAAGGAACTTTTGCTCAGCATGCATATGCCTGTGTGTTTACTCATGTGTGTGTGTGCACATGTGTGTGTTGGGAGACTGGAATAGAGAAGTGAGAATAGGCTCAGATGTTCAACAGTACTTTTGATCTGCAATTGGGAATATGTGGTTGGGAATGCAAAAATACTGTTTTGTATCCAGGGTTGGTTGAATCCGCAGATGTGAAACCCAAGAATACAAAGGACCAGCTTTATTTATTGAAAACAGTCTGCATGTAAGTGGATCCACACGGTTCAAACCTGTATTGTTCAAGGGTCAGTTGCATTATCTGATGATGCCTGGGTCCAGGATAGAGTTTGTGGCTACAAGAAAATATCCAATGAACATTGTTCCAGAAATTCATCCAGCATCTTTATCAGCTTTGGTTTGCTGGGCTTGCCTTCCAAAGACTGTTTTCTTTCTCCCAGAGACCTGCTGACAAGTAGGGTTTACAGCTGCCTTGCCTTTTTATAATTTATAAACTAAAGCTTACAGCACAAAAAAAATTAAAAAGAAAATTTAAATGGAACATAGCATGGTTTAAAAGTTTAAAGTTTAAAAGTGATTCCTTCACAATGTTATTACTTCTCACTCTAATCAGCTGAGGCATCCAGCCTGCCCCAGACCACCTAATACAATCATAGGACATGGTCAGACCTGTCAGCAACAAAGCCCCTCTTGATGAGCACAGCCTTGGCCTCAGAGGCAGGAGAGCTTCCAGGAATCCTCAGCTGAGCCATATTAGGACGTGGGCAGCTGGGCCTCAGCTCTAAAGAGCACTAGAACATCACAGGATGCTGGTATTGGTGGGGGGTCAAAATTCACTGGAAATGACGTTAAAGGTGGAGAAAATGACAACTTCCAACTTCCAGAACTTCACGAAGGTGAGTATTATATGTGGTTGAAAAGAATCACCTGCTTGAGATGGGGTTTGGAGGTGGAAGGAGGAGACCCCAGATATGCGTTCAAGTAATAACAGGTGGTTATGAAAATCCCTTCCAAGAATGATTGGTCCTGTGAACTATAGGGTGGGATCCTTCTTGTGACCAAGAGAAGGTGAGAACTGCCACCACCAGGCCACTTTCTCCTCTCCATAGCACTCAGTCTTTGCTCCAAATTAGAGCTAAACTAGTTTTTGGGTTTTGATTTTTGTTTTTGACAAATATCAGTAGGGGGCACATATTAATTATCTGCCCAGAGCACCAGATTACCAGTCTGCCCAGGCACCCACATATGTCAGGCTTACCCCGTTCCATTAGTTGGCCAGGCCTGGATCACGAGGCCTTCCTCCACCAATATCTGAGGGTACCTGATGTCTCATGGTTAGTCTGAGTCACTTGCTCATCACTGGAACTGTGGGTGGAGCCCCCTCCAAAGTACTTAGCATGAGAATGGGGAAGGTGTGCTCTCAGATCAAAGAAGAGTGTGGGCACTGACTTGGCAAAACTCCAAAGTGTCTACTGTATCAACCCTTTCCCTATCACTGCTTGGATAACTCCTCTTTGCTCTTCGAGACCATATTTAGGCATTACTTCCTCTGGGAAACCTCCCCTGATCTGTCCTCCACAACATAATCTGTGTTCTCATTACTCACTCTTCTAGAAAGAGAGCTCCTACAAGGCTTTGCCTTTTCTCTCTGTATCCCAGAACTAAGTACAAGTCTTGACATAAAGTTTGCAGAGTGACCAAGAGGGAATGCACGCATGAGTATGTGCAGGAGTGTGTACGAGAGCAGGACTTTTCTCTCACCCCCAGAGGGACACAGCAACATTGGGGTGGCTGCTGCACCCAGGAGTCACCCAGGAACTTTTATTCAAGCAGGATCCAGCACTTTCAGGGTTGGAGCCCTGTGCTAACCACACAAACTGAGAGTGGGGAAGGGAGTTCCACTTTGCCAGGAGAAGATTGTGTGGTCCCCTAACCCTGACATCTCTGAAGCGATGTCACCAGTGCTGCTATCGTCTCAAGCACCCAGGCCCCGGACTGAGTGTCCCCTTCACCCTGGGGTCCCAGGAAGGCATCCGGTCACATCGAATCTTAGAATCCTGTTTTTTCATATCTGTCCCCTTTTTTATTGCAAAACTACACCCACCCCCATTTCTGCTGCTCTCCTGACAGCCTCCTGGTCCCTCACCTTTGCTCTCCTCTTCACCTGACTCTAAAACTTGCACACCACTGTCATGAGGATGGTCCTTAAATACTGATTATCATGTCACCACTTTGTGAAAAACTTCCATTAGTCCTCAGTACTTCCATGATAAATCCTCAATTCTCCAACCTGGAATTGAAGCTCATGGTCAGTCTTTTCCCAGATGTTAGGTATATCCATGCTTCTCACAGCAACCCTTCCAGACCTGGTTCCAGCTTGTAACCTGCCCCCCAATACTATGTGTACTGCTTCTCTCTCATCGCTTATGCTCTATACCTGCTTAGTGTCCTCATTCTTCCACTTTTTATCTAATCCTACTTCTCCTTAATTCCTGCATTTCTCATGAGGTGTTTTCTGACCTCTTCAACCCATAGCAATCTTTCCCTTCTCTGTACTAATATATTCCTAGAAAATTTGAGCCTATATCTGTTGCATCAACCACTCAATTGGCACTTAATCAAATACTGCTCTCTGCAGTTCCTTAATGTTTCCATTATTAGATCAAGAACTTTTTTATATCCCTCCATGGCACTTAGCAAAGTTCTAGAAATTCAGTAAGTGCATATTAAATGTTGGTCAAACAGAATAGCAAAGGGGAGGTGTTGAGTGAAGGACAGCACGGGGACAACATGACTTTAGTCTTTGGTTTTGTTTTAAGTTGGTTGTGAATACTATTTGTATCTTTTGGCTTGTCACTTAACCCTTAGCCTCAATTTCATCAGTAAATTGAGGATAATCTTACCATCTCTACAGTGGTCATAGGGTTATGGTGAACACCAAATAAGAAATCATATGTGCATGTACTTTATGACCTGTTAAGGCATGTCATTAAGATTTTTCTTTTAATTTTAATTTTAAAATAATTTTCTTCTTACTTTTAGACTTGCAACCTTATTTCTTGAAAGAGGGCCACACAGGATAGGTGGTCTTTACAAAAAGGCTGTTTACAGACACTACACAGATGAGACCTATGCCACAGAGATCCCCAAACCACCCTGGCTTGGATTCCTGGGCCCCATCTTGAGGGCTGAAGTGGGCGATGTGATTGTCATCCATTTAAAGAACTTTGCTTCCCGACCTTACTCTTTGCATCCACATGGTGTTTTCTACAACAAAGATTCAGAAGGTAAATATCTATCCTGTGTTATTGGTGGCCTGTCTCTATTTCATAAGTAAGGCAACTGCCAGTTACAGCGAAGGGGATTCTAAGAACACAATGATTACCTGCTTTCATTTGTCTTCTCCCAGTCTCCTTCTCTCCCCATCTCCAACTGTTCCGCCTTCTCTTTCTCTTCTTCCTTTCCTGTCCCTTATTTCCACCCTCCCTTCTTTCTCACTCCTGATTATGTTGAGACAGACCTGGGGGCTGAACTCCCTTGGCACAAGCACCACCATGCCCCCAGCAGCACATTAACTTTCATCCTTGTCAATCACTCGTGACTGGGGTGGTACCATGGGTAAAGAGGGCACGCACCAGCAGGTTCCAGGTCCTGCCACCACTAATGGCCTTGGCTGTGGGGAGGGTGTCTCAGGGTGAGTTGATCTCAACTTCCCTGTCTAAAGCTGCTGCCTTTAGTGCTTCCTTTCTGAAATGTCTTTGTCTTCTTACGTGCACTGCCAGAGCTTCAGTGGTGCAGTTTCTTGAGTCGTCCCTAATTTTTTTTTAATTTTAAGCAATATTCTTAGACTTGTGGTATAGGTGTTTCTCAGACTTCAGGAGTTTTTCACCCTTTTCCTCCATTTGAAGTGTGCACCAAAACTCTTGGTCCCAGATATGGTTCTTTTGAGTAGTTGAAAATGAGCACATATAACTGTGCCAGATAAACTTTGAAGAGACTTTTATAAATATAAGGAATAACTATTGATGCATTTCCTTTAATATAGTTGTGTAAAAGTACTATTTAAACTGCAGGTAGAATGTAAAGATGTACCATGATAGCTATGGCTTTTTAAATATAGAAAAGTAAGGGTATCCATGAATCTTTAATTTTGCCTATCCCTTCATGTGTTTCTGGGAAGCATACCTCACCAGCAATATATAATTTACTTCTTACCACCAGTATGTATTTTCTTACCACCAATATTTTAAAAGGTTTGCCTTCATTCATAAACCTTCCATTGAATATCCACCAGGTGCCAGAAACTGACTCTCAGTCCTTCCTAGGGAAAAAAATGAATGAGTCATAGGCTATAACTGAAAATCAATGTCTATAAATGTAAGGCTTTAATTTCAGAGATCTCAATTCCCTTCCACTGATATATTATACATGCTTATCCTTGTACCAATCCCATACTATCTGAATTCCTGTAGATTTATAGTAAGTTTTTAAATTGCGTAGTATAAATCCTCCAACTTTTTTCTCCTTTTCAAGACTTTTTAGCATTACACTTCCATATAAATTTTGTATCACCTTGTTAATGTTTTAAAAAGCCATCTGGGATTTAGATGAAAATTGAATTCAATTTGTTGATCAATTGAGGGGGAGATTATCATATGCATTTTAAAGATGAATTACCATCTAGACAATATTGAGCCTTCCAATCTATCAAAAAGAAATTTAGATCTTCAATTTCTCTCAACAATGTTTTAGTTTTTAGTGTACAATATTTGCATTTCCTTTGTTAAATTTATTCCAAAGTATTTTATTCATTCTAAAGTTGTTATAAATAGAATAGTGTTCTTAATTTCATTTTATGATTGTTGCTAGTATACAGAATACAATTAATTTTTGTATATTTATCTTGGATTCTACTATCTTGTTGAACCGGTTTATTAGTTGATGTTTAGAGGGCTCCTTGGAATTTTCTATATACAGACATGTCACTGTGAGTAAAGACAGTTTTATTGCTTCCTTACAAATTGGTATATTTTACTTTTTTCTTTTTGCCTCATTGCAGTAACTAGAACCTTCAGGATAACATTTAATAACAGTGATGAGAACAGACATTCTTGCCTTGTTTCCAATCTTAGAAAGAAAGCATTCAGTCTCCTCTTTAAGCACAATGTTAGTTATGAGCTTTTCTTAGATTATACAGGGTTTGGCACAAATAACACCCCCTCTTTATAACAAAATCATAAGAATGTAATTCTGTAACAACAATATCACACTCCTGGCTGGCTTAGCTCAGTGGATTGAGCGTGGGCTGTGAACCAAAGCATTGCAGGTTCAATTCCCAGTCAGGTCACATGCCTGGGTTGCAGGCCATGGCCCCCAGTAACCACACATTGATGTTTCTCTCTCTCTCTCCCTTTCCTCTCTAAAAAATAAATAAATAAAATCTTAAAAAAAAAAACAATATTACACGCCAGCACACCATATGACATTTTAGGTTAAATGGTCACATTACAACTATAAATTATTACACCCATATTATTACCCTACCAACCACAGGCATGCAGGCGTCACTTCTGCCAAAGTACTTTATCAGGTTGAGGATGTTTCTGTCTATTCCTAGTTTGCTGAGAGTTTTTAATATGTTAAATTTAATTTGATAAGGATTTTGTTCATTGCTTTTTGGCACTTATTCAGATGATTACATGGTTTTTGTCATTTAGTCTACTAATATGTTTTATTACATTACTTTAGTTTTTAATGTTAAACCAACTTTACAATCATAGGATAAATTTGGCCAAGATATATAGTTTTTTTATATGTTGCTGGAGTTAGTTTGATAATATTTTGTTAAGGATTTTTGTTTTTACATTCATGGGGAGTATTGGTCCATGTTTTCTTTCTTTGTGATATCTTCTCCTGGCTTTGGTAGTAAGGTAATGTTTGTCCTCCAAAAAACTGCACATTTTACTATTCTACCCTTTGCATATAAGCTAGCCTATTTCTCCAACAACCCCACCAATCCTTAATATTCTCAAATCTGATGGGTAAAAATTTGTATGATTTCTAAAAGCCCACGCATCCTAGAATACATACAACCAAATGAATCTGTTTTAAAATGCATTCTCTTAAACTGTTAATGTTGTTTGGACTAGGCTTGTAATAGTGGAGATGGACATAAATGGATGCATTTGTGAAGAAGCAAGGATAGGACCTTGTAATACTTTGGGAATGGCGGGGAAGGAAGAGGAAGACAATAAGAATGCTTCCTCTGTTTTTAGCTTATGGCATTCAATATTGGTGGTATCTTTCATGGAGAAAGGGAGCAGTGGCTGAGGACCAGGTCTGAGAGAGCTAGTGTTCTTTGGGAAAGGTTGCTTATTGAGATAGGATATCAGTGTAAAGTTCAGAGACCAGGTCCAAGCTGGAGATAAAGGTGGGAGTTGCTGGGCTTGTTGGAGCACTTTTAGGATGGGTGCTGTCAACTGGGGTGAGAGTTCTGGGCATGGAGGCAGCATTATAACATGAGGGTTTCTGACACTGAATGACAGATAGAAGAGAATGCACTGGAAAACTAGACTGAAAAAGAGTTGCCAAAGAGGATGGTGCAATGTCATAGAAATGAAAGAGGAGAATATTTTAAGGAGGAAAATGACAATAATATCAAATGCTACTGAGAGGTTAAGCAACAGGAATTTTTTTTAATGTCCTTTGGATTTAATGGCTGGTAGTTAGTGCTCTGGATTTTTCCTATTCCTCTATCCGGTTAGATCAGTATCACGTTAGAAAGCAGTAAAGTACTGTACTTTGAGTAAAAATGATTCTGTCAAATATTTTTCAGTATTATATTTTCACTTTATATTCAGAGACCATGTCTCCCATAGTCTTCCTAAGACCCTACCTCCCGCTTCGCATCTGTGCATGCATGTGTACCCCGCCCCCCAAGAAGCTGAAGTAAGGATATCATCTATCCTTGTTAATATGCTGCCTTTAAATAAGTGGGTGTGACCAAAAAGATTTAAACTGCCTATTCATCCATCATTCAGTCAATATTTATTGTTTACTATGTGCCAAGCACTGCAGAAGTACCCAAGAGAATCAGATAACAGCCTTCATGGTTAAAAGATTCTATGTTCAGTTTATTATTTATTTATTTGGCAAAAATTTTTTTCAAACAGCTCAGGTAGATCTCCCTTACTCAGGGAGTCCATTTTAAAGCACTGTATCTGATTCCAACTCCTCTTTCTGAAAGATCAAATATATTTTGTTTTGTACTACCACATTGCCAGACAAATAGTAAAAATATCAGGTTTGACTCTTGGTCAGGACACATACCCCAGTTGGTACACATTTGGGAAGCAACCGATCAATGCTTCTCTTTTACATTGGTGTTTCTCTCTCTGCTCCTTTTTCTTGCTCTAAAATCAATAAAAATATCATCAAGTTAGGATTAAAAATACATATATATATATATACATATACATTAGGAAGATTGTCATTATGTATTCTGCTGATTAAACTTCCTTTAACATTTTAGTTACACAAATAATATATTCATACATTCTCATTTAAAAATTCAAACGATTAAATATCAAAAAGTTATCATTATTTTCTTCATAAGCCATCCCCTGCCCATGATAACCACTGTAACAATTCCCTTGCATCCCTCTAAACTCTCACCATTTTTTGCTTTTTTTTACTTAGTAATTTTGGAAATTTTTTTCCATGTCAGTACTTCTTATCTACTTAATTGTTTTTAATGTTGCATAGTATTTCATAATTTCATGTACCATATTTATTTAAAATTTTGCAAAATAGTGGAACTTTTTCTTGTTTCTAATTAGTTAAAATAACAACATTGCAAAGAGCATCATGTATATATGAACACCTTTGCACATGTATGATTACATCTGAGGAATAGATTCCTGGAAGTAGAACAAAGAGTATAAGAATTTTCAAACTTGCTAAATATTGCCAAAATAATCCCAAAGGCTGTATCAATTTACACTTCATTTAAAAAACAAAAGACTGTCTTTATCTTAGCCCTCCTCCTTAAGATAGCTAACAAATATTAAAAAATAAATATGAAGTCTACCTGAAATTTATTGTCCATATCATTAACAATAACTCTGAAAACTCTCCAACGTAATGACAGTGTACCTGACTAAAATGAACAAAACTGTATAACATGTCCTAACCACTTAGCATCCAGTTTTAACAACAGAAGCCTAGATATAAGAAAACAGCTCACAACAGAAAACAGAAAGATGACATCTTTCCCTTTTCCCTGCTTCTTGGTCATAAATTCAAGAATTCTCATGGACTGAGCTCCAAAGGTTTGTGAGTCTCTCTGATTCAAAAGCAGTAGATAGAATAGACTTCAGGTCTTCTAGGACTACTTTTAGAATCCTAGCTATTCCTAGAATTCATATGGAATGAAAAACCATGGCCTTCCAGAATCTCAGCAAGAGTTTCTGAATGACCAGATATCACTCATATGTCCTGGCTTGGCATGAGAGTTTTATTATGTTCTCTATACTGCTTGTTTCCTGATGGTGAATAAGGTAACACATCCTGCATTTGCTAACTGCTCTATACTTTTGAGATGTGAAACAGTTATAATCATTTAGTTTATAAATTTAGTTTAATACTAATTTAGTATAAATTTAGTTTATACTAGTTTAAAATTAGTATAATAATTTAGTTTATCAATAATGTAGTTTATAATTGCAAAATTAACATTTTGCCTTCCTTGTGTTTTTATTCTAATTTGTCTAAGAAATTACTCGGGAACACCTTCCGCTGATAAAAGACACCCCTTACTGCCCTGGCTGGCGTAGCTCAGTGGATTGAGCATGGGCTGTGAACCAAAGCATCACAGGTTCGATTCCCAGTCAGGGCACATGCCTGGGTTGCAGGCCAGGGACCCCAGCAACTGCACATTGATGTTTCTCTCTCTCTCTCTTTCTCCCTCCCTTCCCTCTCTAAAAATAAATGAATAAAATCTTAAAAAAAAATTAAAAAAAAAGACACCCCTTACCAACTATTACTATGTTTGGACAAAATACAACCTTTAAACATTTGCCTTAAGGTATTCCAGTATGCCGTGGTAGTTAATATTTAACCAACATTACCCTATTCATGTTTACAGTTAACACTTCTTAAGATATAAAAATAATACAAAAATGTCAAGATATGTCAGAAATAACACTGGTTATTAGGTAAATCCTGGAGATAAACATCTTGATATCATTTTACCCTATAACAAATATAAAATCATAATCATTAATTTATATTCCCTAAAATAGAAACATCTGAAATTATACTGAGTGAAAAAGCCAAACTGAAAAAGTTCCATACTGTATGATTTGCACTTACATAACATTCTCAAAATGACATCGCTACAGAGATGAAAACAGGTTAGTGGTTGCCAGAGGTGGGAGGTGTGGAGACAGAAGGGGATGGGAGTGTCCACAATGGAGCAGCAAGGGGGGTGTTCATGGTAAGGGACCAGCTCTGTGTCTTGATTAGGAGGTTGGTTATTACATATCTACACATGATAAAGTTGCATAGAGCTTTAGGTACACAAAATGCATATAAAACTGGCAAGATCTCAATAAGACCATGGATTGTACCAAGGTCAGTTTCATGTTTTGCTATAGTTAGGATGTTACCACTGGGGGAACTGGGGTGAAGAGTACCCAGGACTTCTTTGTACCACTTTCTAAACTTCCTGCGAATCTATAAATATTATAAAATAAAACAACCATAATAAGAAAAAAGACAAAGTAAGAAATTGTTTTAAAAATAACATTTTTTGCAACTTTTGAAGACATAATTTATTATATCACTCAGTAATTTGTACAAAATGATGTGATTGAAAATAGTTTCCTAGAATTTAGTACCAGCAAAAAAGTTCCTCTCCTTTAAGGAAGGGGTAAGTTTCCTTTTATTGGACAAAGAAAGAATATGACCTAGTTATATCAACCTAATATATATTAAACCTAAATATAATAATATGATCTAGATATAATCAGAAAATTCAGAGCTACACTTAATACTGAAGGGATCTACTAATTAAATTAATCTCCTGATTCTTTTACATAGATTTCATTTTCTGACTTTACTTTTCAGTACAATATATTATATGGGTTTAATTTGTTTAACAATTCACACTTTTTCAGGTTAAAAATCAGTATGTAAAAGAAAGTTTTATATAAACATACATATAAAAAGAAAGTACATAAAAATAAAATGAATAATGTATGCAAAAACAGTCCATACACTATATTCCCAATAATTTGTGGGGGGTGTCATAGTGTAGTGGGTAGTCAGACACAATTTGATTAAAATGTGGCCCAGCCACATGCATGCCATGTTCCCTTGATGTAAGCTAAAAGGGGATAGTAATACATACCATATGGGGTTGCTTCCAAGAGTGAGGTAACATATACAAAGTACCCACTATGCTTGGCACATAATAGGGTCTTAGCTGTTGTTTTCTGCTGGTATCATTCTCCAAAAATCAAATTATATTCCTTGGTAACATGAGTTTACCAATTTGTTTAAAAGGTAATGTAATAGAGAACCCAGAAATAAACCCAAGTCTCTATGATCAATTAATATTTAACAAAGGCGGCAGCAACATAAAATGGAGTAAAAATAGCCTCTTCAACAAATGGTGTTGGGAGAACTGGACAGTTACATGCAAAAAAATGAAACTCGAGCACCAACTTACACTTTACACAAAAATAAATTCAAGGTAGATAAAAGACTTAAATATAAACTGTGACACCATTGAAGTCCTAGAGGAGAACGTAGGTAGGAAAATCTCAGATATTTCACACAGAAACATTTTTACTGGCGTGTCCCCTAGAGCAAAGGACATAAAAGAAAGAATAAACAAATGGGATCTCATAAAAATAAAAAGCTTCTTCATGGCTAAAGAAAACAGTATTAAAATAAAAAGAGAACCAACTGTATGAGAAAACATATTTGCCAATGATACCTCAGACAAGGGTTTAATCTCCAAAATATATAAAGAACTCACACGACTCCACTCTTAGAAGACAAGCAACCCAATTAAAAAATGGGCAAAGGATTGAACAGACACTTCTCCAAGGAGGACATACAGAAGATTCAGAGACACATGAAAAGATGTTCAATATCGCTAGCTATCAGAGAGATGCAAATTAAAATGACAATGAGAAACCACTTTACACCAGTCAGAATGGCCATCATAAACAAAGCAATAAACAACAAGTGTTGGAGAGGTGGTAGAGAAAAGGGGACCCTAGTGCACTGTTGGTGGGACTGCAGACTGGTACAACCACTATGGCAAACAGTATGGAACTTCCTCAGAAAACTAAAAATGGACCTGTCTTTTGACTCAGCAATTCCACTGCTGGGAATATGTCCTAAGAACCCTGAAACACCAATCCAAAAGAACCTGTGCACCCCAATGTTCATAGCAGCACAATTTACAATAACCAAGTGCTGGAAGCAACCTAGGTGCCCATCAGTAAATGAATGAATCAAAAAACTATGGTACATTTACACAATGGAATTCTATGCAGCAGAAAGAAAGAAGGAGCTCCTACCCTTTGGGACAGCATGGATGGAACTGGAAAGCATTATGCTAAGTGAAATAAGCCAGGCGGTGAAAGACAAATACCATATGATTTCACCTTTAACAGGAACCTAAACAACAAAACAAAGAAACAAGCAAAATATAGTCAAAGACACTGAAATAGAGGACAGACTGACAGTGACCAGAGGGGAGAGGGGAGGGAATTTCAGGGAAAAAGGGGAAGGGTTTACAGGAACAAGTATAAAAGACACATAGACAAAAACTAGGGGGGGGGGGTTGGGAATGGGAGGGATGTAGGGAGGGATGAGTGGGCGGGCTGGAATGGGAGTAAAGGACATAAAACTCTACTTGAACAATGATTAAAATAAAATTTTTAAAAAATAAATAAATAAATAATGAAAAAAAGTACTTAAAAAAAAAGGTAACGTTAGGGGTTTTTTTGTAGCCGTAACATTTTTTAACTTGCCTTGAATACATGCTGTCTTTTTTTATGTTTATTTTTATTTTATTATTTTATAAATTTTTATTGTGTTTTTCCCATTTGTATTCCTATACCAGCACATTTGCTGGTATTTAGTTGATATCCAATACAGGGTTTGTTGAGTGAATTGATGAAAAAATGGAGAATGAAATTGGAGTGTTTTCACACCCACCTCCCTCTCAGCCCTCACCCTTCAGCCTTCTCAGGATGATCCAACTCCTCCCCAGTACTTTGAGGCCCCTCAAATCCTACCTCTGTTATGCAGCTTCTGATCATTAAAACTTGCACAGGTTGGTCTCCTGCCTTCTCCCCAGGTGGTTTTCAAACTCTTTTTAGCAGTGGACCTTCCTTAATTGAAAAACCTTGTGCAATCTTAGATTATAAAACAGAGAAAGGGAATACCATGCCCATTTGCCCCACTCTTCTCCATGGTAGAATCTTACCTTGCATAGACCCCAAGTTACATTTAATACATCACCCTGCTTTATTCTCCAGGGAACCTATGCCATCATCATTCATATTCTTGTCTCTCCAGCAGAGCTGGAAGATCCCTGGAAGCAGGAAGAATGTCTTAACTTTCTTCCTATGTCTCGTGACAACTTATACAGATGCTGAATCTGCTCAGAGTCCAAGAGCTGTTCATTATTTATTTTGCTGCTTCTCCTTTCCTTCTCGAGTTGATGTTAAGCTGAACAGATGGAAATCTTCCTGACTGGTACTGGAGGTCCATCAGAAGGGGTCCTTAGGAACATTTTTTTAAGCATCTGGTTTTGTGCAGGGCACTCATATACATTGTCATCTAGTTCTTACACCCTTCTGAGGTACATATTAACATTCTGGGTTTATTGATAAAAAAATTGATAGTGTAAGTAATTTACTTCAATTCCACAGGAAATACATTTTAATTCATATGTGTTTGATCCAAAGCTCTGGCCCTAACCACTACAGCATGTGATCTCTGTGTTTAACTCTGTTTTCTCTTTTCTTGAAAGGAGCCCTGTACCCAGATGGAACATCTGGGAAGAACAAGGATGATGATATGGTTCCTCCTGGCAAAAACTACACCTACGTCTGGCCAGTGAGAGAAGAATATGCCCCTACTCCAGCTGACGCCAACTGCCTGACCTGGGTGTACCACTCACACATCGATGCCCCAAAGGACATCTGCTCTGGGCTAATTGGCCCACTGCTGGTGTGCAAGAAAGGTAAGGAGATAATCCCCCTATCAAGGAAGCTCTTCCCAGGTGTGTTAAAAGGTATACATAAATTTTTGGTCTTGTCTACCTCCTTTGCTTCATATAGAATGTGTATCTTCTTCTAAGTTTTCTGTAAGACAGAGAAATTCTTCTAGCAGAGAAGGTCAATCTGACACCATATCAGGAGCCATAATTCAGACTTCTAAGGACCATCATAGCCTTCTAAAATGGAAATGCTTTTAAAAGAAATGGGGACATTCCACATTACTAGCTGTTAACACCACACTGACAGCACACATAGGAAAGTGGAAAAGGTCATCAAATGACCAGGAATGCTTTTGCTTCATTATTTTGCTCACACAATCACGTTGCTATTTTATTCCCTATTAATTGATTTAGTGTGTCTATGCCATATCAATAAAGTTGACTTCCTTCAGGGACAGGCAGGTTTCCAAGTCTTCAGGTGTGAAGATTTCTGTCTTAAGACTTTTCTCTTCTACAGTTCTGTCATTTCTATTAAAGTCCTTTGCTGCTTTTAAGGTATGGGCTACTCTCGCATATTTAGGCCTTTGACAGACTTTACACTTCTGTGACACCATTGACAGGAAGAAAAACTCATCTTGATTTAGTTCACTTCGAACTTTTTCTCTTTCCTCTTGAATGTGTTTGACAGGTGTTCTGAATAAATATTCAGGGACAAGGGCTGATGTGGACCGAGAGTTCATTATAATGTTCACTCTAGTGGATGAGAATCAAAGCTGGTACCTGGACGAAAATATCAGACATTTCTGCACTGACCCTGAATCAGTTGACAAAGAAGATGCTGCTTTTCAGCGGAGTAACAAAATGCATGGTGAGTGTCTCTCATGTCAGCAAATACATACCGACTGCCATTGTGTATGTGGTACGATGAGAGGTGCAAAAACACAGGAATGCAGGGCCTAGTTTTCCAAGATTTTCCACTGAGTGATGACAATGATTAGGAAGTAATATGAAACACACTGCATATCAGAACCTGAAACAATCTGAGACAGGACACAGCAATAGATATAAGTTAAATTGGATATGACAAACCTATGGTATAGAAAGTGGAAGGATTAATGTTATAACTGAGAAAGAATCAGGTGATCCTAGGGGATGGGGAGCTTTACACTGACAGAAGAAAGGAGAATGAATCATCACCACTTAACAATCCTGTGATTTGCAGCCTCTTGCTTTATCCAGGTACCATTTTCTAAGTGGCTGCTGAATTTCAAGAACTAACTAACCATGGGGTTTAAATACACAATGGTGAATTCATGTTTCCCAAACATTCCTTTAAATCAACAACATTTATTGAGCATTCACTATGTGCTGTAAGTCCTTTGTAATCAGTACCTTTTCTTTTCATCTTGCTACTACATGCTTTTGTCACTTAAATTAAGTAGTAGATACTGCGTATCAGATTTTTTGCTAGGTCCTAATAGCTGTTAAGTAAGACAGGGTTTCTGATTGCAAGAAACAGTCAGTGGGGAAGGCAGATGTGCAAATGAAGTATTGGGAACAGAGGGGGCTGGCCAGTCCTGAGCAGCACTGTTGACTCCTGATCTCATTGTGCCCACACAACAACCCCAAGGCCGTCTTCACATGTGCAGATTGTCACTTTTATTGAATGCTTTTCTCTCTGGGACTGTATTTTATAAAAGGAGCTTTCCTGCACAAAGTCATTACAATGAATGATCTGCACCGATTTTCAGCAAGGTTCCTGGTTCGCTCACCTCTGCACGAGAGTCTGTTCCACTGGTATGCTTCTGTTTTTCAGCCCTCAATGGATACCTCTTTGGAAATTTCCCTGAGCCTGATATGTGTGTTGGCGAATCTGTGTCCTGGCACCTGTTTGGAATGGGGAATGAGATAGACATCCATTCCATCTATTTTTATGGTAACACCTTCATCAGCCGAGGACATCGCACTGATGTTGTCAACCTGTTCCCAGCCACCTTCCTGACAACAGAAATGATAGTTGAGAATCCTGGGAAGTGGATGATAACCTGCCAAGTCAGTGATCACCTACAAGGTAAAAGGACAAAGACAAGTGTAAGAATCTTATAATGGAACAATTAAATCGAATGGTCAGTGGTGCTCATTCAGTGCCTGCTGTCAGATAGGTTCTTGTTTGTGTTATATTTAATTAAATGTTAACTGTATAGGAAAATGTATAATGATTATGTGGCATCTTATCAACAGATATTTATTGGTTTCTTCCCTATGAACCAAGCAAGAAGTGACTGAAAGAAATGATAAGGCCTTCAAAGAACCTACAGTCTAGCAGTTAGACATAGTGAGATGCTTACAAAAGTGAGTAACATTTGAGGCAGAATGATAAATGTTCTTTTGGTCCCATAATTGGTTGAAATGTGTGAAAAATAGAGGGGAGAGGAACCAGATGATCTGATCCAAGTGCCTTTATTTGATGCTGTGCTTATGGGAAGACTGCAGCCCTGAGGGGAGGCAGGAATGGGATTTAAAAAAAAAATCACTGGGTTTGTGGGGGGATAAAGGAGGTGTTAGTGTCTTGTTCTTCTAGGCAGGTACCTCAGGGTTCCAGAAACAATGGGTTAGGTAAAGGGTGGGCTGTTCCCAGGTACAAGAGGGTCAGTCTGACCACCGGCCATTGTGGCTGGTGCTAGATGTCTACAATAGGAGCTGGGAGAGAGTTTCTATTACACCATGGGCTATCAATTGAGTTGGGATAACTGAGTCATGGGCAGTCCAGCTGGTTGGAAAACTTGCCTGACTGGGTCATGAGCCACCTGGGGGGCTGGGAAACTGGCCCAACCCTTTCAATAGTCATTTCTCTAGAGCAATTCGAGATGCTTCCCGAAAATTTGGCCCGTACTCTGAGCATTGAAAGATGTGTAGAAATTAAATAAATGAAGAAGGGAAGAAAGGCTTTCCAGGTAAAGGTAGCAATATGGACGAGGAAAAGGATGTTCTCTATGAGCAACTGTAAGTAGAATAACAAATTTTTAGCATTGGGAAGGAATTTGTAGATAATCCAGACCAATCCCCCATCCAATTCTTCAATATCCTTTGGAACATCTCTTTTTAAGTAATTATGGCAGCCCATTTCACTTCTGGGCTATTCTGTTAGAATATGCTTCCATATATTGAGGCAAGATCCAATGATAGGAGCAAAAGTCTATTAAAGTTATACAATAAACTTTTGTTGACTTAAATGCATTTGACTGACTTGGTTCTGGTCCCTTAGGATCACAAAGAATGGGACCTAGGCTCATGCCAGAGAAGTGATGAGACAGAAGCCTAGAAAGGTAGTTTGCCCCCAGTGGGAGCAGCTTTGAATGGTGAGGGTAAGGTGGAACTGTGTCCAGAAGACAATAATGAGTCTTTCTGGATTTTTAGGTTCACTAGTGGCATAATTAGAGCATCGATTTAGGAACAAAAATATCTGTGTGCAGAAAGGTTTCAATGGAGAGATTTTGTCTGCTAGATACTAGTTAAGAAGCATTAGCAAAATTAGAGTTATGGCATATAAAAAAGGTCTGGACTTAGATGGTGAAAACAAGGTTAGAAGAGGAAAATGTATCAATGGGATAGGCACAGAAGAAATAATGTATGATTAAATTTGGATACTAACAAGAACTTCTGGCCAGGACAGAGGCATGAGTAGATACACTTTGCCTCCTTGCACAACCAAAAGAAGGACAACAACAAATTTAAACAAAAACAACCAGAACTGACAGAAAATCAAACTATATGAAAGTCCAACAACCAAGTAGTTAAAGAAGAAACATTCAACCAGACTGGCAGGAGGGGCAGAATCAGACAGCTGGGCGGAGAGGACTTGAGGCAAGTTGGTGGCTGGAGGACCGAGGTAGGTGAGGTGGCAGCTGGCAGAGCAGGTAGTCTTACATTTACACGCAGATGAACTGAGAGGAACAACTAGAGAGGGAGAAAGACCACACAACACAGGGTTGCAGTGCAGGGAAATAAAGCCTCAAAACCTCTGACTGAAAACAGCTGTTGGGTTTGTGGTCATGGGAGGAGAAACTCCCAGCCTCACAGGAGAGTTCATAGGAGAGACCACAGGTTCCTAGAATGTACACAAGCTGACCCCCCTGGAAATCAGCACAGAAGGGCCTAATTTGCTTGTAGGTGGCAGGAGAAGTGACTGACAGCTGGCAGAGAGCTGAACAAGCAACATTGTTCCTCCTTAGACCCCTCCCCACATACAGCGCCACAGTGCAGCCATGTGGTTGCCCCAACCTGGTCAGTGCCTAAGGCACATAACACAAGTGCCCTTACTACATAACAGGCATGCTGAGACAAAAAAAAAATGGCCCAAATGAAAGAACAGATCAAAGCTCCAGAAAAAAATATAATTGAGCAATGAAGAGTTAGTCAACCTATCAGATGCAGAGTTCAAAACACTGGTAATCAGGATGCTCACAGAAATGGTTGAGTAAAGTCTCAAAATACAGGAAAAAATGAAGACTATGCAAAGTGAAATAAAGGAAAATGTGCAGGGAACCAACCGTGAAAAGAAGGAAACCAGGACTCAAATCAATAGTTTGTAGCAGAAGGAAGAAATAAACATTCAAACAGAACAAAATGAAGAAACAAGAATTCAAAAAAATGAGGAGAGGCTTAGGAACCTCTGGGACAACTTTAAATGTTCCAACATCCAAATCATAGGGTTGCCAGAAGGAAAACGGGAACAGCAAAACATTAAAAACTTATTTGTAAAAATAATGGAGAGCTTCCCCAATGTGACAAAGGAAATAAACTTCCAGGAAGTCCAGGAAGCTCAGAGAGTCCCAAAGAAGTTGAACCCAAGGAGGAACACACCAAGGCACATCATAATTATATTACCCAAGATTAAAAGTAAGGAGAGAATTCTAGAAACAGCAAGAGATAAAAGGATAGTCACCTAAAAAGGAGTTCCATAGTGCCATAAAACTATCAGCTGGTTTCTCAAAAGAAATCTTACAGGAAAGAAGGGGCTGGAAACTATTCAAAGTCATGAAAGACAAGGACCTACATCCAATTACTCTACCTAGCAAAGCTATCATTTAGAATGGAAGGGCAGATAAAGTGCTTCCCAGACAAGGTCAAGTTAAAAGAGTTCATCATCACCAAGCCCTTATTATGTGAAATGTTTATGGGACTTATCTAAGAAAAAGAAGATAAAAAACACAAAAAGTAAATGATATCAAACTCACAACTATCAATAACCGAACCTAAAAAAAAAAATTAAGCAAACAACTAGAACAGGAACAGATTCACAGAAATAGAAATCATATGGAGGATTATCAGTGGGAGGGGACAAAGGGAAAATGGGGGAAATAGTACAGGGAATAAGAAGAATAAATGGTAGGCACAAAATAGACAGGGGGAGGTTACAATAATATGGGAATGGAGAAGCCAAAGAACTTATATATATGACCCATGGACATGAACTAAGAAGGGGGAATGCTGGTGGGAGGTGGGTACAGGGTGGAAGGGAATAAAGGGAGGGGAAAAATGGGACAACTGTAATAGCATAATCAATAAAATATATTTTAAAAAGTAAATAAATTTGGATACTAACTGATCAGTAACAGTGCAGGGATACAACCCTTCAGAGCTGCTTTGATAACACATTCTTGTTCCCCTCAACTTTAAGCAGCCAGTCTCAGCGTTTGTCAGCTGGGTTATTCCAATTAAATTCAGCAGATGCTGGATTGATCAGTCAGTATGTACCAGATACTGTTCAGGGAAGACAAAGATGAGCAAGGTAAGTTTTCAGTGCCCTCCTTCCCACACCCCCAGCTTTATGGATATATATATATATAATCAACAAAGAGGAATTGTATGTATTTAAGGTATACAAATGGATGTTTTGAATGCATACAATATGAACTGATCACTACACTCAAGCTAATTAGCATAACCATCACCTCTCATGGTTACCTTTTGTGTAGGTGTTGAGAACCCTTGAGATCTGAAGGAGTACAAAGTTTCAGTGATGGCAAAATGAATGAGTTCTGGAGTTCTAATGCACAGCCTGGTGACTATGGTCAACAGCACCATAGTGTACACTTGAAATTTCCTATGAAGACAGATTTTAGGGGTTCTCAACACAAGATCATTACTCTTAAGGGTCTCATGCTGTTAAGCTCGCATCAGCAGCCAACTAAAACTAGTAAGATTTTTAAGCTTGGCTAGTAATCGTGGACATGAGCTGGTGTTTATACATTAGTGAAATTTTCTAAATTGTCCATACTTCCAGAAAAAATTATTTTGAAAAATTAGAAAATACATATAATTCAATTTTAAAAATCAGTAATCCCATCTAAAGATAATGGTGTTACAATTTGATGAATATCCTTCATCACTATTTTCTAGACCTTTACACTAAAAGCATATGTTATTTATAAAATAGTGCCCTCTAGCTTTCTTTTTCCACTTATTAGTATATCAGAAGTATATTTACATGTCGGCGAATACAGAACTACTTCACATCCAGTGTCCTCTCCAAGAAGATTACAATTTACTTAACCAGCACTCTATTCTTTAATGCTTATAATTCCCCAATTTTTGCTTTTATAAACAGTACTGATAAACATCAATTTACAGATAAGTCTGTACATTTTTCTGACATTTCCTTAGCAAAAGTCTTGGATTTGGAATTCCTGGTCAAAGAGTTTGGTTGTTTTTCTTTAAAGCTAGGGACATATATTTCCCTATATAATTCCCTTTTAAAAATTATTATTATTCACTAATTCCCTTTTCCTCATTCAAATGTCAATGCTAAGAATTATTCTTTCTAATCTTTACCAATCTGATGTGAACAATATCATTGGTTGCTATTAAGGTCAAACTTTTTATTTGTTTGTGAGTCAGTAGTATTTCTTGGTAAATAACTTATTTATGTCTGTTGCCCATTTTCTATTGGGAGACTTACTGTTTCTTTCTTATTTGTCAATGTTATATACATATTAATCTTTTATCATATACTCCTGCTGGCCTTTTATCCTTTGCTTTTAAAAAATTTTAAGTACAGTTGATATACAATATTATACCAGTTATATTAGTTTCATGTGTACAAATAGTGATTCAACATTTTTATGCCAAAAGTGTGGTCACTTCATTAATTCTAGTAATTATCTATCACTGTGAAAATGTATCACAATATTATTGACTACACTATTCCCCTTAACATTTTCACCCACTCCCCAACCCCCTCCCTCTGGTAACCATCCCTTTAGTGTCTGTTTCTCTGAGCCTATTTTTGTTTTGTTTTGTTTGTCTGTTTTGTTTTTACAGAGTCCACAAATAAGGGAAACCACATGGTATTTGTTTTTCTCTCACTTATTTCACTTAGCATAATATCCTCTAAGTCTATCTATGTGCAATGTATATGTATGTGTGTGTGCGTATATATATATATACACACAGCAATAAAGAAGAACAAAATCTTACTATTTATCCTTTACTTTTAACTTTGTTTATGGTCTTATTTTTGTACAGAAGTTTTTTTATTTATTTATTTAATTTTTATTGTATTTTTCCCATTACCATTTATCTCCCCTATGCCCTCTTCTACCACCGCCTACCCTCCTGCCCCCACAGTCACCACACTGTTGTCCATGTTCATGAGTTCTTTCTCTTTTTAAATTTTTTACTTGGTCTCTCTACCCCTACCCCCATCCCCATTCTACCCCCCTGGAGCAGTCAGGCTGCTTTCTGTCTATGAATCTGTCTCTATTTAGCTTGTTAGTTCAGTTTGTTCATTAGATTCCACATATGAGTGAAATCCTATGGTAACTGTCTTTTTTGAGTGGCTTATTTCACTTAACATAATGTTCTCAAAAGTTTTAAACATTTATGAGGTCAAATCTATCAGTCTTTTCCCATATGATTTTTTTTTTTTTGTGAGCATCTGTACCTTGGCTTTTGTGAGCGTTTATATCTACACTTTGGCTTTCCTCTGGTCTGCAGCTGGTATGCTGGGGCAGTACAATGTTGGTAACTGCAAAAACAGTATTTCTCATCCCACGATGAAGGGTCAACAGAGGCGCTACTTTATAGCAGCTGAAAAAATTCTTTGGGATTATGCTCCTCAAGGCTACAACAAATTCAATGGTCTTCCCCTAAATGTCTCTGGCAGGTAAGCTCCTTTTGATGTGGTTCTAAGCCTCTCATAACAGCGGCACCTGTTAGGCTTTTCCCTGTGATCTCATTCACACTCCAGGCAATTCTCTTATGAGCACACACTGCATAGATGACATAATGACCCCACTTAAGGCATTCTGAGCCCCAGATACACTGCTGAGAATAGGCAGACTATTTATAGCTTCATGGTTTGCTGGCTAAATTGAAACACTAGATTCATTCGTTCATTCATCGAACATTTCTTGAGCACCAAGAATGTGCAAACTACAGTGCCAAGTACCATGAGCAATACTAAGCTGACAGAGAACAAAACAGGGCCTTTGTGCATATGGAACAGATGGTTTTGAAAAACTCTCCATTTGAAAGGACTCTCTCAGTGGAGATGAACTGATCAAGGAAGGGTACCCTTTTTGGTTCAAGGATAGCCTGATGTAAGTTATGGCCCCTTACCCACAATTTCTTTTCCTCCCTGTACAGTAAAATGCCATTCTTCAAAATCTAGCACTAATGTCACCTCTTAAGTGAGGCCTCCCCTGACTCTTGAGTCATAGTTCATCATTTTCTCTCCTAGCATAGTATTTGAAAAATGGAATCTGACAATTCAGTAAGTGGTTGTGGTCTCCCATGACTTCTTATTGTAGAATCATGTGCAATAATGCCTGTGAAAGCATTCTAAAATGTACAGTGTGATACCGAAATTATTGTTATCCTCTAATCCTTTTTATGTTTGAGGAAATGTTTCTAAAATTCTCTTTGTGATGAGTAAGATACCCTTTGTTTCTTTCATTGTAAATTTCACTCATTCATTCTTCCACCCAATACATGCACTTGATTCTTATTTAAAGAACTTTGTGTATGAAAAACTCTGATATCAGCATTCTCTATTGACCAGTATTTCTCCATAAGCAGAATGGGAAATTGTTTTAGAAGCCTTCTAGAATATGAAGTACCTTTTAAAATCTGAACTATTAAGCTATATTCAATAGATATATAATGTACTACATGAAAATACAACATACTAAAGTAACATGGGGGATGCAAGAAGACATGTTTCTACCCTAAGGTGGAGAAAGAACATATATGCACAGAAGAGAAGTAACTTTGCAAGTTACAAATAAGAGTGAGTTGTTCAGTCAGTTCTCTGGGCATTTCAAAAGAACTAAGATACTAGGGACACTTCAAGATGAAGCAGAATCTAAGCAGGGTCATGAAGTTTGATAGAATGTATGCAGCAGTGAAGAGAGGAAATTTTAGACTCAGGGGTTAATGGAAAGCTCCGACCATGTAGGAGGGAGAGATTTGATCAGAGTGACTGGAGTAGGGGATTTGCATACAAAAATGTATATTTGCATAGAGCAATAGGAAGAGAATTAGGGCAAAGTAAACTGGGTGTCAATTGCAGAGTCCCTTTGGTTCTCATCTGGTTGGCAACAGGAAGCAAATGACTTTACAGCTAGTAATTTACAATAAAAATGCCATTTTGGAAATTAATATTGTAGTAGTGTGCATGCCAAGAAAAAACTGAGTGAGCCAACATGGAATAGAGGATGGAGAGTATGCAGATAGAGATTCATACAATGGTCCAAACACAAAGTGATGAGGACATGAACTGGGGTCATGGTAGTGGGAAGAAAGGAAAGGAAAAATTGCAAAAAAGGTGCAGAGAAGGAAGGGTGCACTCAAAAGTTACACAGAAAGAATCAACAGGAGAAGAGGATAATAGACAGCCTGAGTGAAGAAACCACTGACAGAAATAAGATAATATACAGGTAGTACTAGTCAGAATTTATAGTATTATATTTAACAACTTTGAAATTTAGTTTTCATGCAAACAGCTCATATAATAACTCCCTATTAACTAAACTATTTGATTAACTAGACAGTTCATTCCTTAATCATGCCAGATATCAAAAAGCTTAGTAAATGCAGAGACTATTCATAATGACATCAGCAAAGAGATAGAAGGATGAGTATTCTGCAGAGAAACCTGTTAGTTCTTTGTTACTTTGTAGGACACCATTCTGAGACTCCAGTATCGGTAAATAAGGAGTTGACCTGTGCCTGCTGGGTAAGAAAGTACAATGACTAAGAGAGAAATGAGCTTACGCATTATCCAGCTTCTGATGACTCTTAAGGCTGGTTGACTCTTCCTGGGAATTTTGTTGAAGCCTGTACTGTCTTTTCTTGGGAGATGAGTTGGAGAGTGGGCTAAAGATTATAAAACCAGGCTTCATAGTTAAGGCAGTTGGTGGATATGCAGAGATGCTTTCTCAGCCAGGTTCCTATTCTTTCCACAGTGACTCTGAGATCTACTTCACACAAGGGAACAACAGAATAGGAGGAAAATACTGGAAAGCTCAGTATATAGAGTACGTTGATGAAACCTTTACTCAAAGAAAGAAACTCTCTGAGGCAGAAGCCCACCTCGGAATTCTTGGTAGGGTAAAACCATCCGGCATGTTTTGAATGTGGGAGGGGAGATGTTTTAGCAGGCATCTACATCTACTTGGAATGACTTCTTTTCCTGTATTCATGTCTCTCTATTTTCACCCTCCTCTCCTCCCTCTTCTTGATGTTTTTCAGGTCCAGTCATCAGGGCAGAGGTAGGCGATACTCTGTTAGTGACCTTTGCCAACAAAGCTGATAAGGTCTACAGTATTTTGCCCCATGGTGTGGTCTATGACAAGGCCTCTGATGCAGCCCCAAACATAGATGGTAAGTCTCAGTCTAAGTTTAGGGAGGAAACAGAATGTATGTGCAAAGGACTTAGAACTGGACAGACGAGATTCAAATCCTGGTCCCTTCACTCACCAGCTCAGTGAGCTCGGGCAATTATTTCAACTTTCTGAACCTTATTCATCTCACTTATCAAATGCAGATAATAACACGCAGCTCACAGGGCTTTGGCAAACAGTGGGGAGAATTCAGAATGGGGTCTGACCCATAGTAGGTTCTGAGTAAATGTCAATTCCTTTTCTTTTCCCTCAATAATGTAATAAATCTCAAAACAACCTACTTTCACAGTTACCCCCACTTCTTTAAGGTGAAAGAACATTTCTGTTTCAGGTTACACAGAATACTGTGGGTGAAGGCTGAGGGGGAAAACCTAATTTCCAATATTTCATTGACATCAAAATCTTATACATAGTCTTTGCTCCATATCTAACAACAAATATTTATTTAAAACCATTATTATGTGTTTATCGTCTTCTACACTCAGAGGGGTCTCCAACCTGTGGCCCGCAGGCCACATACATCCCAGGATGGCTATGAACGAGACCCAACACAAAATCATAAATTTACTTAAAACGTTATGAGGTTTCTTTGTGATTAAATGTCACAATATGTTTAATGTGTGGCCCCAGACAACTCTTCTTCTTCCAGTGTGGCCCCAAGATGTCAAAATGTCAGACACCGCTTTCTATAGCTTCTCCCCATCACAGAGCAGGTAGTACAGACTCTGCATGTGAGAAAGGCAGCTTCTGCTCAGTGGCTGCAAGAACTGCCCTTCCATCCATGATACGGCTCCTGGGAAACTCCGGGTCTTCCTGGAATCCTTCTCTGTCACTGTAGCTGAAGTCATGGCTGTCTGGGCCACTTCACATCCCAGTGTGAGGCCAGGCCCATCCAAAGAAGGCTTTGTCGTGATGGTGAGGGGACAGAGGGCTAAGGAATGGAGGGAGAATTCCTCCTCCCCAGACCAATTCTCACCCTTCCCCATAGGCATCTCCTGTACCTGCACTATCTTCCTTAGTTAAAATGCTCCCAATGACTTTTTGTATGTATGCAGAGAGAACATCAGTGACAACACAAATGTCTATATTTTTTGTCATTAAACTCAGCAAATTTATTTGGCATCTTTTTTGCAAAGCTCTGGACAAGATGCAGAGAGCCTGCCTAGTAGGAGAGATTCACTGTGTTGTTCATTTGCCACATAATATGAGGATTAAGTACACAGTCTTTGGAATTAAATAGCATGTGTTTGAATCCTGGATCTGGCACTTACCAGCCTTATAATCTTGAACTTTCTCTTACCTCCTCTATGTTGTAGTTATTTGGATTATTTTGTAGTTCAACTTTCAAGACTTTAAACTCTTGAAAGATAAATCTTTTGCTTAACTCTTTGGAGTATTCTCTGTAGGGCCAAGTATAATATATTCCATGTAGGAATGTGTTCCTCAACAATATTTTATGTCTTTACATTTAATTGCTAAATGGGCCACTATGACTCTTTCATTATTTGCTAAACCTGGTAGTTGAGTAAGAAATAGTATCTATGAAGATACTAAGTCTAATCCATGAAGAGGACAATTCTTTGACAGACGCTTCCATCTCATGAAATGGTGGACCATTGCAGTGGCTTCACTTGGTAGATACAAAAATAAAATCAACTTTCCTTCTGCAAAATATATCAGAGAGATAAACCCAATCTGACAAGTTTAATAATGCTGTTGGCTGTTGCTTTGAGAAATTGTTTCATTTATCTCCTCAGGATTTGTGAAACCAGGGGCACACGTTAAGCCAGGTGAAACCTTCACATACAGATGGATGGTGCCTGAAACTGTAAGCCCAACAGCTGGCGATCCTCCCTGTCTGACCTATCTCTACTTCTCAGCAGTTGAGCCAATCAAGGACACCAGCTCTGGTCTTGTAGGGCCTTTGCTGGTCTGTAAAAAAGGTGTTCTCAATGCTGATGGGACACAGGTAAGTCACCAAATGTTATCAAGTTCTTTTCAGGGGTGTATGTAGGAAAAATCAGTAATATGGCTATAGATAAGATCAAAATAAAGTCAGTCACAAAAAGCAATCTCTCCTTCTTATTATTAAAATTGACTTCTACATAATGGGAATTTTGTAAATTTACATTCTGATTCTTCTGAGTTACAGATGCCTACCCAGAAACCCAGGGTTTCTGCTTGTTGGCTGGGATTTGGTGGGTCTCTTCCTGTAAGCTGCTTTGATTCTAGAATCTTATGAGATCTACATGGAAGGCAATTTGGGATCCTTTCTTCTTTGACAAGGCTTCTCAAACTTGGCCACCCAGTAGAATCACCTGGGACCTTTTAAACATCTTTTATTGATGTGTTCAAGACCAAGTGCATCAGAATCTCCAGGTGATTCCAATGTGCAGCCAGGGTGAGAACCACTGTTTACTCATCACTGAAAACTAGAAGTTAATCACGATGGCTGAAGGAACAAGATACATGTAGACAACTTATGTCAAGTCCCATATTACAGGTTTGGATGGCTGCACTGATTAGTGTGGCAAAACATAGCATTTCAAGCTTCATCTACATATTAAACACATTGATAAAAAAGAGGAAAATCCAGTCATTTAATTATTTGAAATTACTTCACCAGTCCAAAATGGCAAATTTATTTAAATGGTATATTTTATAACATTTGGCATCATATGGACCCCCTTCTAGGCTCAAAGGAACTTCTAGGTAGAAAACACAAAGTTTCTCAGTCCACCTCATATTTTCATTTCCCTGTGCAAAGGGCCAATCCTGGAAATGTCTATTTGGAGGTTCAATTGTCCCTGGCCCTCTGAATGACCCTCAACAATGCTTTGCAATAAGACTGAATACTTACACTGTACCACAACAACCACATCAGGCAAAGCAGAACGGTTATCCCTATTTTAAAGCTGAAGAAACTGAGGCTCAGAAACATTGAGTTATATCCTAGGAGGCACATCTAAGTAAGTAGTGATAGCAATAGAACATACAACTTTGAGCATCCAACTTTGATTTTTTTTCAATACACTACCCTGCTTCCTACTAGCTAAATACCTGAACCAAAAAAATAAAAATTGAGTGCCAGAAACATTTCATTAGGTACTTCTGATTTTATCCCTGTTGCATTCATTCAATTCTAAATTTGATATTTGCTGGAAGCATTCTAGTCTCCAGGAGTTGTTACCTGAGCCAAATACCATTAGTGGTCAGTCCACTTACATAAAATCATGAAAAAATAATGGCATTAGAACCTAGGTCTAGGCCTATTCCCATAGCCTGTAATCTCTAAAAATATAGTTATGACCCTTATCTCTCCTCCATTTTTTTTATATTTAATTTTGAAAACTTTCAAGCCTATGCTCTTTCTTTCTATAGTCAATTATCTTAAACTACTGTTTTCTAAAACACCATGAGATAAAAGCAGTAAGTGTAAAAGCATAATAAGAGCATAAAGCAAGGAGTATCCATGTCTTCGATGAGGCATTAGGAAAGCATCAGAGAGGTGGACAGTTAGGCTGGCCCTTGAGGCTGCATTAGGGTGGCAGACCATCCAAGTTAAGTGATACATGAATGAAGGACAGAGGCCTCCAGAACACAGCAAGTTCAGATTGCTCCAAGGAGCTAGGCCTCTCTTTGGTTGATGTGCCAGGAGGGAAGGGCTGAGAAATGAGGCTGTACAGGCAGGAAAGGACCAAATCACTGTGAGTTTAGATTATATTGTCCAGTTTAAGAAGAAGAGAGATGTGATCAGATGGCATTGCTGAGGATCTCTCTAGAACAGGCAGCAAGATGAAGGGTGAATTAGATGGACCATGTAAGGGAAGAAAGACATTGAGGGACAGAAAATACAGTCCCTTGTCTGTTTCAGCTTTAAAGAAAAGCATATTTCAGCAATTCAAGATGTTATGTGGCCCTAGACAGTGTAGCTCAGCTGGTTGGAGTATCACCCTGTCCATGAAAGGTTGAGGGTTCGATTCCCTGTTAGGGCATATACCTAGGTTGCAAGTTTGATCCTTGGTCCAGGTGTGAGTGATCCCTGGTCTGTGTGCTCACAAGAGCAACCAATCAACATTTCTCTCTATTTCTTCTTCTCTCTCTCTAAAAGCAATGGGAAAAAAATGTCCTCTGACAAGTATAAAAAAAAATACTGTGTGATCAGATATGCTCAAATAGATGGATTAAAAATATACAAGGTGTGAAGTAATCCATAGTCTCCTCAATATCAGCTCAAGTTAGCAAAATATAGCAAAACCTCATGAGTTATCTGAATACATTATTTCATTCATAAACATGCACTGGGTTCCTGCTTTTCCAGTAATGTTTTTTTGAGCTGGAGATGGAGAGAAAAATCCCAAATGTTCCTACCCTCACAATAAAAAAATATGTTGTGAGAAAACAATAAAAATATGTTTATAAACAAGATATAATTTCAGGTACAGCTATGTGCTATGAAGAGCAAAGTAAGGTAGAGTGGGTAAGTCTGCAGGCAGAGTGGAAGGAAGTGACTGTTTCAAACAGGGTGGTCAGGGAAGGGCACCCTCAGCAGGTGACATTTGTGCAGAGAACTGGGTGGAGTAAGGGGGTGACCCGAGCAAAACCTTCTTGGGAGAACCTTCCTGGCAGTGGAAACACATGAAACACACATGAAAAGGCCCTGGAACGGAAGTGAGTAAGGCTGCTGTTTTCATGGAAAGCAAAAGGCCAGCACGACTAGAGTGAGTAGGGGTGAGTGTGATGGCATGCAACTGGGGTGAGAGAGAAGCCACCAGGACCAGGACTTGGAGGCCATGATCAGGAGAATAAGACCATGACCACCAGCCTGACAGCAGCAGCACCACAAAGTAGAAGATCTTCTGAGCAAGGACTTATTTCCCACACAGGGAAGGGGAAGGATCTGATGAGAAAGATGAATTTGGGGCGTATATAGTAAATTTATCAGAATCAATCTCAGAATCCTGATTTACAAAATTATCCAGTTCATCTGTGGCTGAAGCTGATCTTTATCTACTTTTTGTTAACTTTGGTAGTAATACAGAGCTAAGAATCCCTCCAAGTTGTACTTTTTATATGTTCATTTCTCTCTCCTCTGTAGAAAGGAATAGACAAGGAATTTTACCTGCTATTCACAGTCTTTGATGAGAACCTGAGTCGGTATCTTGATGAAAACATTAAGTTTACCCTGCATCCCTTCAGTGTTGACAAAGAAGACAAAGAGTTTGTGAAGTCCAACCGGATGCATGGTATGAAAAATGACTTTCTTCCTGCAAGAAAAGGCATAATTGCACTTGAAGTGAAAATGTTTGGAATGTTTTAACTATCTTAGTTTTTGGTTTCTTGGGTATTGTTCTTGCATGAGTAAATTATTTCATGGCTTCAGCCTCACCTGGTATATGATGAAATCTCACTGTCTCTCACAGATGTGAACTTAATGAATACTCCTAAAACACTCTATCAGCTTTAGATGAAGCAACACAAAATTTGAACTAGCAAAAATCACAGTGCATCTTAATTGTATAAAATTACTGACAAACTGCCTTCCCTTGGGTTCAGGATGACATCATTAAATTTGAAAAGGACCATGTGGAATATAGCCCCATCCTGGTTTGGAAATGTGAAATGAGTTTTCAGATTTTGGACATGCAGAATATGTCATTTTAAAAAACAAAATTCAAGGAAAATGATGTATTTTCATTTAAATTTTACATTAATTACAAATTAAATTCTCTCTCCAGTCTTGCTTGCATGGAGTGGGAGGAAGAAAGATGGCAACAACACCACAGAGAAAGTGCCTCATATGGTATACAGTGCTTTGCATGGAGCCTACTATATTCAAAGGTGTTTGCTGAATGATGAGTGAATGTTCCAGAAAGAGAGACTTTAAAGTAGAGTTCCAGGGCAAGAGAAAATTCTCCATCAGCCAATCAGGGACTAAATTATAGCAATGATATCTCTTTGATATGCAATGGACAAGATTTTGATAATTTATTTGAAAAAGCATTATCAAAGATTTTTCTTTTCAGAAAATGAGATGTTCTTCTCAGAAGCCCTGGGGCTTCTTGGAATTTCTACTAATAATCTCAGATGCCTGAGTAAAATTACCAAACACCACTGGGTCTGCAAACACAGAAATAAGAAGTAGTTTTGTTTGACAATGGGATTATATAACAGAAGATCATGCAGGGTGTAATAGTTGTTTCTTTTCTACTATGGGCATTAGTAAGGAGTGGGGGCAGGGATGAAATGGACATTAAGCATGAGACATAATTATGTGCAGTTACCCCTCAGACAGTGTACTATTCAGTCATGGCGTCCATCCCCCCACAGAATGAGAGCATGGTTTGTAAATTCTTCTCCATCCACCGCTCCAGGGAGCCATTATCATTGGATTGAGGTTGATGTAAAAGATAAAAACAATTTGCACCTCTGGAAATACAGAGGGTCTTCCTATCTAAGTAAGCAGTATTCGAAGTTCTTTCAGTTATTTTACTGAGGTGGGAAAATTATCATAAGGCAAAATTATTTACACAAAGACTACCTTCTTATAAACTTAGTGTTCCTCTCCCTCACCACCACCCCAAAAATTCAACTCCACCAACCAAATAGCCAGTATAATGCCAGTTTATTGCAAATCTTTTACATAATGCAGGACCTGAGAAGTCAGTAAAGGGATGTTTAATAACTTCTAGAATAATGCAAAGCATTGACAAATAAGGATCTGACAAAATTAAATGAATTAGTAACTAAGAAAAAGACATTTAACAAAGGAAATGACAGGATAAGAATCTCAAAAAAATTATTTTCATATGAAGAATTTCAGAGAAGATTTAGGGGAAGTTAGTAAAGTGCATAAATTGTTTTATAAGGATTATCCTCTTTATAACCTGCAAAACTATATTCTAAAACAAAGAATATCACACCAGGAAACAATTTTATCAGAAAGAAATGATGTCAGAAAACAACCTGATTTATTTCTTATTAATTCTTAGAATTCACTCATGCCCTTCTGTATACATTGTTAAATATAGCATTTTCACAATTTTAGTATATTTCACTATTTATTGTTAATTTCACTTTACATTTGAAATTGATTCACCACGTGACTTTTTCCTAGTACTATTTTTCTCTGATAATAAGAATTTTCTGTAAAGAGTTTGAACATCTGAACACCCCGTCTCCACACATACTGATAATCTTTCACTAAGCTGATGTGTTTTTAGTACATCTATAAAATTATAGTGGACTCTGATTATGTCTTTCCTTCCATTTAGCTATTAACGGTTATATGTATGGCAACCAGCCAGGCCTAAACATGTGCAAAAAGGATAGAGTTTCCTGGCATATGATTGGAATGGGTACTGACACCGACATGCATGGAGTTTATTTTCAAGGCAACACTATCCACCTACGAGGAACTCACCGTGACACCCTGGCCCTGTTTCCCCACCTCTCCACCACGGTGTTCATGCAGCCAGACTATGCAGGTAAACTTGACAAGTGACCAAATTTCCATCTTCAGGCATATACTCTTAAGGTCTTCCCCAGAAGAAACTGGTCAAATTTGGACACTTCAGGGTGTGTAGAAAGAGGTACAGTCTAGCTTAGAATTAAAGAATCCTGTTTTATTCCAGACACACAGGGTAAAGGACAAAGGAGAAGCATCGAAAATAACATCCACAAAGTAAAAGTGAGAGCCCTGTAAATCAGGGGTCCCCAACCTCTGGGCTGCAGACTGGTACTGGTCTGGTCCTGTTAGGAACAGGCCTGCACAGCAGGAGGTGAGCTGGAATGTAATGCCTTGAATCATCCCGAAACCATCCCCCACCAGTGGGGTCCATGGAAAAATTGCCTTCCATGAAACCTGTTCCTGGTGCCAAAAAGGTTGGGGACCATTGCTCTAAATGACCTTGCCATACCTAGAAGAATGCTCTTGATTCATATCCATGAACAATTTGTGGTTTTCTTTAAAGTTGCTGCTCTGAGGTATCTTACCAAGCACGGATGGCCCAATGAATGCTTTTAGGTTATAGACATGGCCTGGTCTGCGTTCTCTAGAGATTGGTAGTGCCTTTTTGATGACTTATCAAGAGCTTCTCTATCTTCATTCTGTTGGGCACCCTTGGTTTCCCCAGAGGATAAGCTGTATTGGGGCTGATGTCCACGGAAGGCTCAGTGAAGTGCCCACACCTGTCTCTTCTTTTGGAGACTCCTGAGCCAAATGGATACTTGAGATGCTTTTATTAGACATATAAAGAGACATGATAGACATGGCAGCATATCCTTACTGATGCATGAAAAATAAGGATAGCAAATGCTATTGGCTTTCAATATGTTTCTATACCCAACATTTTCATTTTAAAAAAAGAAAAAACAATATGCTACCTGAGATGAGTACTTGCTAACTCTGCCTCCTTTGTGAATGGTTGTCTACTTCCTAAATTAACACTGAAGCTGCAGTGTAGGTGCCTTCCTGTGCTGTTGGTTGAGAACTCAAAGTTTGGGCTTCAAAATTTTGCCCAATAATTGCCAGAGAGTAGGAGCTCCATAATCCTTGCCTGTAAACTCCTAGTATTCAACCTTTCTATATTAATATAATTGTTCAATTATGAATCACCCAAACCAAGAGATGCTTTGGGTACAAATTTTTTTCAATTTTACTCTTCAAAACTGAAAAAGGGAGGCAAGGGAAATAGCCAAATGGTTTTAATTCATTGAAACAGGCATTCAAAGCTAGAGCTGGCTTTTAGAGCCTACTCCTTCCAATGCCTTGAGAATTATTCATGTGCCCTACAGGCTTCTAAAAAGCTTTATGACAATGGTTTCCCATTTATGTTTGGTGCTAAGTATAAATCTGTAACTGTTTAAAAGCTTGGTCCTTTCACCATTCCCATCCGTTATCTACCAGCAAAACAGAGCACCCCAAACAGGGGCAGAAACATTTTCTTTTCTTTTTTGCAAAACCATTCTATCGAGCAGTGAGTGGTATACAAAAAAGGTGTACATATTTAATATATACAAATGAACTAGTTGGAGATAAGTATATATCTTTGAAACCATCACCACAAACAAGGCCTTAAACTCCTTTTTGTTCTGAGAGAATATAATTCCTTGACTCTTGAAGACATGATGAACACAACATATGCAGAAGCAATTCTTCCCAAGTCTGTTCTCAGAGGTGTTTCTCCTGTGATTTCACAGAGTCCCTTCCTCATGAGGGTCCTCGCCAGTGCCTGAGAGTGTGAGGGTGCCCACTGAACCAATGATTTTTGCTCATCCTGAAGGGATAATATGGCAACAAGTAGACCTGTGGAGCATGAAGAAAGGCACCTGTGCACTGTAGATAGTAATGAGAGCTGCAGTAATTACCTCTAAGAACAGAATCTACTAGAGGAAGAAAAGATTTATTGATACAATAATTTCATTGAGATTTAGTGTCCTCTAACAATTTTGTTTTATATGATATTATAGTGAGTTCAATTAAGAAATATATATCTGATGACAATGCATCTGCAAAATTCAGTTTAAAAATTATGTAATTCTCAGTCACACATGATTGTTCAAATTATGTGGGAAAATCTAACTGACTTTTTTACTTTCCATCTGGCATAGTGTAGAGAATCTCCTTTGCTCAAAGACTTAATGAAGTATACATTTGGCTTTAATAATAATAATACCTTACTTGTGTATTGTACTTTATAGTTTATGAAATCCTTTAGGGCAAATACATGACTTCAGAAATGTGTCCTAATTTGAACTTTGTCTAGGATATTAATCTTACAGGTAATTAGTTCTGTTTAAACTGGTCTGGTTTGGGCTAAGATACTCATACCTATCTGATTTTCCAGGAGTGACTGTCTTCTGACAGGTGTGCACCACAGGGAAAACCCAGGGAAATCACTTCTTGGCAGCAGCTTTACAAGTTTTATTTTTCCATTACAAATGAGTTTCAGATGGTATTTTTTCCCATAAGTAAATATATTCAAAATAATTTATTCCCCTTAGGGTCTGATTTTAAAACACTACATAAAATTGATGTTTTAAAATCTTCCTTCCTGGTTACTTATTTTGGAATAAATATGTAAGTTTGCTAGCAAACCAAAACCAAGAATAACCACAAAACCACAATTGGCCACTACACCCAATGCCGAGCCATTTCTCTTTCAGGTATTTTCAGGGTGTTTTGTTCCACTATGCACCACTTCACCAGAGGCATGAATCAAATGTATGAGGTCAACAGCTGTGGCCACAGGGACCCTTCAGAGCAGCCGTATGGGATGATAAGAACTTTTTACATCGCCGCTGAAGAAGTAGAATGGGATTATGCCCCTAACAAAAACTGGGAGTTCGAAAAGCAGCACTTGGACGCAAGAGGGGAAAGGTACCACGCGCGAAGCCGCCAAGTTTCTTGGGTGGGATTGCACATGCTCTGCATACGTTTATCAAATGTGGAAACCTAAGAATGCCCTGTTTTGCCTGCATAGTTGTGGCAGAGACTTTCACTATGAGTACAAAAGATTAGGAGAGCTGCCCATCTCCATCCCGGGAAGGGGATCAGAAGTCATTTTGAAGACACTCACGTGGCAGGCTCAGTATACCTCCGCCAGCAGTGGCTGGTTCTGCATGTGGCGGTGGACGAATGAATGTGCCTTTGAGTGAGTGTCCGGAGTGAAAGGATTTGGGGAAAGGGGCAGATCCACCATGGTCGTGGGAAAAGGAAAACAAAAGAGTGCAGCAGGCAGCAGAGATGGCGTGCAGGTACGGGTGAGATGATGGACTGCTGTAGATTGAGGACTTCAGGCAAGGGGGACTGAGAATGGGCCATTAACCCTATAAGCACTGATCAGGCGGGGGACAACCCAGCAGTGGCAGATATCCCGAGCAAGGATAGGAGGAGCAGGTCTCCTCTAATAGGCCTTGTACCCAGAAAGCCCGCAAAGACTGACCCTCCCAAGAAAGCACTGTCAGCCATGCTAAGCAGGAAAGAATCAGCAAGGCTCAAGCCCCCTTCAGGCTGGTGAGCACTGGTCCTCCACCCACCCTAAGCCCCCAGGTTGCACTGGGGTAGAGTCAGACAATATACAGTGGCACCAGACGTGCAGGCTTTCTTTCCCAATTTTCATACCTGCCTCCGCTTAACAACTACCTTCTGTTTGGGCATCACTGTCTCCATTATATAGACTTTGGAGACTTTGGTGCAAAGAGTTAAAATGGTCCAACTGTTCATTGGCAGAGTTGAAATTGAACACAGACCTGTGTTCTCTCCACCACCACATGTGGACTTTGTGTCGCTGGCCTCCTGGTTTTTTATTATCACTCTCGCCTCCCTCTCCTTCCACACCGGTCATACTTATCCTCTATGGCTATGCCGCACACAAACTCCACTACACGCAAATATTCCTGATCACTTTTGTTTCTCTTCTACCTTGTTGTCCTCTGTTTTTGAGGGTTCGGACTTCTGGAATAGAGAGTATAACAGCGCCACCTTACGGATAAATGGAAAAACGAAATGAATATTCATTTTAAAAACGTTTGCCTCAAGGACAGGACAACCTAAAATTAATTTGATTATTCACTAACCCATTTGTTAAACCAGACACCCCTCTCATGCAAAACCAGTGCTGCCAGTGCAAGCCAAATACCAGGTTTGTCCCGTGGAATAGAAAATGAATACTAATTTGGCCTTTTCTAACATGATTATTTTTTTAAAATGCTACCATAACTGAAGAAGTATAATAATTTTGTTGCATGTACAATCTTAGCCCATGAGTGTGTAAGATACATAGCCTTCCTTATTTTCTTGAAACTCAGTGTAATTTCAGTATTAAGTCATTTCCCCCCACCACCACTGCACCTGCAACTCTCTGGGCCAGCAAGAAGTTCTAGCTTCAGTCTTCTGGGATTGTCTCCCAAGTTATACAGAGAGATAGAAGGTGCTGAGTACGCTTGCATCCTGTCCCTGCTGCTATGGATATTGTCTATAAATGAATGAATGAAAGCAAAGTGAAATGAGAGCATGTTCAAAGTACAATCAATCTGTCAATAAAAACACAGTACAGAATTGGAACAAGTTCCCCTAGTGACATATCTGTGGCACTCCTGTAGATAGGAGCTCAGGAAAAAATGTCCCTTCTACACCCCAGTTGTTATTCCTCTGCCCTTTGACCCAAGGCCATAGCATGGGTCACATCTGGTTTTCAAACCACCTCTGGGTACAAGTTATCCCTGAGATATTTATTGTCCTGGCCAGCACATATGGGACCTGGAAGCCTTTCCCTGGGGCTTCCTATGAACATACTAGGAAAGCCTAAGGATCCCAAAAGGCAACAAATGTGACCATAAGCACATATCATGGTTTGTGCAGTGGAAGGGAATTTGAAAACAGAGGTTAAATTGCTATAGAGAAATAAAATTGTATTCCTAGTATTCCTGAGCTTATGGACTGATATGTAGGTAGTTAACTAACCCGAGATTCAAGATAATAACCACCATTTATTGAGTACCCACCATGATCCAGGCATTTTACTAGGGCTTTGATGAACTCTAATATGACCCTCACAAGTTACTTGACCCATTTGATCAACTTTAACCCAGTATCAACATGACACCCTAGAGAGATAATGATAGAGCAGGCACTTACATTAAGCAGGTGCTTAATACTTGTCTGACACAGTGCTTTACAGATATTATCTTGTATAATCCTCACACCAATTCTGAGAGCTAGATTCATTAATATCACTGCATCTGCAGGAAAAGAAAGCTGGAAAATAGCAGAGTATGGCTCCAGAGTCTGTGCTTGTCACCACAGTGTTACTAGAACTCCTGGAAAATAAAAGTAGAAGAAAAATTCTCTTCCCTTGGAAAACATACAGTGCAGGGTAGAAGGTATATATGCATTTGTTAAATGCCTACTGTGTGCTATGCATTGTGCAAAGTGCTGGTGAAACAGTGCTGAGAAGGGCAGACAAGGTACTTTTCCATACAGATGTCATGGTCCACGGGGAAGACGTTAGGACAAGCATATTGAGTGAGGCAGTCATTATGAGAGGGGAGTGCAGAGTGCAGCAGGAAAGCAAGACAGGAGTGCATAGGTCCATCTGGGGGAAAGGTGGGATGGTGCAAACGATTGGGAATAGCTTCTAGGAGGAAGGAGTCTTCAACCTGGAACATAAGGAATAAACAAATTGAAGTGGTAGGAATCATGCCCTTGTCAGAGGGAACAGCACACAGAAGGCCTGGAGACGGAGGGCACATCCCTGGAGATAGGGATGGTATTTAAGAGCTGTGGTGTTTAGAATGGTGCAAGCATAGAGTATGTGGGGGCCAGTAATGGGAAACAAGGCATGGAGGCTGGCAGAAGCAGCTAGTGAAGTGGCAGAGTTAGAGCCAATTTGAGGAGTTTGGCAATGGGAAGCCATAAGAAGGCTTTCCACAAAGACCAGCTTGGTCGAATTTATTGTTTAGGATTACTGCCTACAGGGTAGAGAATAGAGGAAGGGGAGTAGTGTAGGTGGCAGGGAGAGTGATTAGGAACAATTCCAGTCATTGCAGGTGAGTGATGGTGTCTTAGACTAGAGCATGGACAGTTTCAACAAGAGAGATGGAAGTATATGAGATATACTATATTTTAAAAATAAAACTGATAGATTTTTTTTCCTTTTTTTGTGATAGTCTATCTTGTTGATAGATTAAATATACAGTCAGTCTTCATTATTGGTGGGTTCCATGTTTGTGTTTGTTCACCAACATTTATTTGTACCCCCAAATCAATTCTTGTGGTGCCTTTGTGACCATTTGCAGATGCGCATAAAGCAGCAACAATTTTGTGTCACCTGATATGCATGTTCCCAGCTGAGGCCAAACAAAACCGTGCTCTGCCTTCTTGTGTCTGATATCACACTGTAAACAAATGTTCTTTTTGTGGCTTATTTAGTGCCATGATTTTTTTGCATTTTTATGTTTTTGTTGGTGATTTAGCTGTTTAAAATGCCCCCCAACACAGTGCTGTCTAGTGTTTGACTGCTCAAGAGGCTTTATAAAGGAAAAACATGTATTAGACCAGCTTCATTGAGGCACAAGTTATATGGCTATTAGCTGTAAATTCAATGTTAATGAATCAGAAGTATATATTAAATAAGATGTCTTTAAACAGAAACACACACAAAACAAGGTTATATATTGATCTGTTGATGAAAATGTTTTGGTTAGAAGTTAGACAGAATCTAGCCCTATATTTCCACTAGGAGCAGGGTTCAGTATTTGCTAATTCGGTGTTTGCGGTGATTCTTAGAACATAATTATGGTGATTAACAAGAATCAACTGTATCTATATTTGTACATGAGCACATGCACAAACACAAACCAGAGGCATTCTTGAGATCTTTCCAAGTGGGAAAGCATATCAAGACACAGAACAATAACACATACAATCTGGAGGAATCTGTAGTAGAGTGTGGGTGTTTGCACATATGGGCATGTGTGTGACATCAGTTAGTCCCAAGAAGAGAAGTATAACCTCAAGGGGCCCTTAGCAGTCTCTAAGACTGGCTCTATTCATCACCCATCAGGGCTGAGAGCAGTGCTTCCATGGTTCCCAAGAGTGGGCCATGAACTAGTGCTGGGCTGCTCACAGTAGAACCCCCTGAATGCTTTCAAGTGCATATTTGGTGCCCCACACCCAAACAGCCTGGTGCAGTAAGCCAGTTCCCCAGGGAGATGCTGATCACAGTCAGGTTTAGGAAGCACTGCCCCAGGGTAACCCCGAATCACTCCGAAGCACTCAAAGTTTTTCTACCATCTGATAACTTTAATTTCTGCTGCTTCTGATTTGCAGACATGGAGATATATTTATGAACCACACTGAAAACTGGATTGGCTCTCAGTACAAGAAGGTGGTTTATAGGGAATACACCAACGGAGAATTTGTGGAGATCAAAGCCCGGCCACCGCAAGAGCAGCACTTGGAACTGCTGGGTATGGCACAGACAGCAGCTCGCGCATGCGCGCGTGCACCCACGCGCACACGCACACACGCGCACACACATGCACACACGCACACACACGCACAAGTCCGTTAGACTTCCACCTGAGAATGGAGGAAAGCAACAGAGTAGCCTGACTGCATTCAACCAAGCACGACCTCTTCCTGCTCTCCCATTTTCAGGGAACATACTGTGTGCTCAGCCCATCCAAAGAATAGTCATGGTAAGACTTCCAGATAACACACAACAGGAATCCACATCATCAGGTCAGTCTAACCTGCCTGTTGCCCTGAAGTTCTTTTTCCACTCCTCTGCTGAGCCAGGAAATTTTAATTTGATGCCTCAGAACAGCAGGCTGAGTGTTTGCAAAACTTGAGGTCCTTGATTATTCATGCACAGGACCATAACAACACATAAAAATAATTGTAACAAAAGAGGAACCCCTTATATGAGAGGGGTGCTAAGGATGAAGGGCTTGGTTTCAGTTTGGGAGGCACTAACTCATGGGCTTCTCAGACCCACTCTGCCTGTCTGATGCTGTGGACTAGCTGACCTGGCAATCAGATAAACTCTTCCTGCCTCCCTTCCCACTTTTCTCCATCCGAAGTTCACCAAACCTGATTCCACCGTGAAGATGAGATGTTAAGGCAGAGGGCTAACCTAGATGACTTTCTCCAAATCTGTTCCCCTTTTTACATACACAGGGTAACTTATGTACAGAGTATGGCTTTACATAGTGCTTATGTGGAGAGTATGACTTTACACGACCGCTAGCTTCATAAATTACTAAATGCCCAACCCACCTACACCACACCTTCACTGTCTATTAATAACTTGCACACAAGCTTATCACACTAAATACAGTCAGCCCCAGTGGGAACGTTCCTACTTCTGAGACTAGTGGGTGTCGACTGAGCTCTGAAGAAAAGGTACTGGTCCTGCCAAAGGGGCTGGGTTGCCCCTCAAAGAGCCCCCTTTGGTCTGCTTGGTAAAATGACACAAATGAGTGGTTCCATCAGAGGCAAGCCCAGCAGCCCTTCAGCCAGGAGAGCAGGAAGCCTGTGTACTCATTTCTGCCGCTCGGGGTGAGGCCTGCGCTCCTGCAGTTACAAAGGGCACTAGGCAGGCACTTTACTGCTCATCACTGCTCCCTGTGACCTACCAGGTTGTAAGTCAGAAAGTATCTGCTGTAACTCACCAGTACAGCAAGGCCTGTGCAATTTAAGTGGTATGAATATACCAGTAGTGATTTTCATTTATTCACACAGATGCTGCTATCTGTAATTACACTCAAACTTACTGTTTAAAAACATACTTAGAAATTTCCAGCTTTATCATTTTTTTAAAAAAGAGCATTTTCAAACACTTTCTGATTCATACTATTTCCTTCCAAAGATAATAATAGTCCAAAAGTATTTAGATTTATTTTTTTAGGGCTTTAGTGATCTTTTTCAAAAAAGTGATTAAAACCATGGTCTGAATCAGTAATGCATGGGTGGGTGTGGTGAGGCCCCTGCCATGAGTATAACTCCCTATGAATGAAGAATGCAATAAATGCCCAAGACTGTGAATGAATAGGGGATAGGTCTGAGGTGCTTCCCAAATGGGAGTCTGTTTCCAACCCTCTCAAGGCAGTGCCTCACGAAGACCACTGTGTGTGAAACTCTCTGTCAGTGTGGTGTATGGGCCAGGCAAGCTGCGTGGGCCACATTCTGGGCACCAAGAGGCGAAAGGCACCTGGTGTGGGCGATGCACATCCCACAGTCATGCTGGCACAGGCTTCTCCAGTGGGGTGCAGAACTATTTCCACTGACACACAAGCTGGTTGCTTGTAATAGAAGTGTGCACATATGAGGAACTGAAAAGAGACATCTCATCAAGTAACCGAATACTGAGAAACAGCACTGGACATGTATTAGTGAAATCACTGTATACATCATAAATCAGTATATAAATGTTTTAATTCTGTTCTTATCTTTTGAATCCCTTTTATACTCATTATTTTATTGGATTATCATCATTATCATCATCATCATCATCATCATCATCATCAATCTATTTACCAGATAGTGAGCAATTTCAGATTTAACAAGGGTTACATACAAGGAGATTACAGCTGAAAGTCTTCATATCACGGATATGGGTTTTCCTGGGGATTATGTCTAAGCAGGAGTAGAAATTTACACATTTATTACTGTATTTTAATGCACTGAAATAAGCACTGTACATACATTATCTTATTTAGTCCTATAAGAAAGGTACAATCAAAACCATCTAACAAAAGACAAATTTGAGACTCAGGCAAGCCTTGAATGCAAGGCTTCTCTAATAAGTGAAGAAGGCAGGATTTGGACCCAAACTGATCCAACTGCCAAATGACATGCTATTCAATACTATATATGTGGCCCTCTAAAGGAAATATACTAATGAAGAAACTGTTTGCTTTATTTTGCCAAATACTACCTACATTTAAATTACATCAGTGTTGAAAAGAGCAATGATAATGCACACAGACCTGTGTTCTGCCTTTAGGCCCAATGATGCATGCCGAGGTGGGCGACTCTCTCCTGATCGTATTTAAGAACAAAGCCAATCGGCCCTACTCCATCTCAGCCCACGGTGTGGAGGATGCAGAGAGGGGGAAGCAACTCCAAATTCCCATGACAAAGCCAGGTAAGTTACCCCAGAGTTCTGCTTTGCCCTGATGAGGACACCAGACTCAACACTTCTCTGATCTCTGAAGAGCCCTGAAGACCTCATATTAATGTTACTGTGTTCCTGCTATCACCTGATCCCTCCTAGTGTGAGATCATCATTCATCCAATGACCAAATGTTGATGGAGGTCCTAGGGTCCATTAGGGACCTAAAAACTTACTAAGATGTAATAATAGCTAACATACATTGAATGTTAACCCTGTGCCAGGTGCTGTGCTTCATATTTTAAAAAAAGAACCAGATCTCATTTATCTTCATAGTAACCCAATCATTAATATTTTATTAAATCTAATACCATTGATCATGTCTATCATTATTTTGTTTCTAAAAAAAGAAAAAATATTGGCTGCCAATTAAACTTTAGCATGCCACTGATTGAAAAATACATCCTGACTTCAGTTATATTGAATTGTGAAAAATGTTCATCTTATAATTGATGAAATATGGTATTATGTCCATTTAACAGAAAAATGTTCATCTTATAATTGATGAAATATGGTATTATGTCCATTTAACAGACAACAAAAGCACAGAGCAGTAAAGAACTTGACAAGATCATACATTGGCAATGGGGAAGCCCCCGTTTGTTTGACTTCAAAACCTGCCCCCTTAACCACACATTTCTCTCAAGATACTTCAAACGAGGTTGGAAGAAAAATAGACAAACAAGATGAGTCATTTCAGTAGCAGTGTGGATTTTACATAATGAAATTCTAAGTGTTGATGAATTTCAAAAATATGTCTGGATGTGTTTATAAAAGTTTCACAGAAGGAAAATCCATGAAGGCTGATTGATTAGTTTCCTAACTAATCCTTAGGAAAAGGAGTAATTAGGTAAAGCTTTATAAAGGAAGTAGAGGCCCAGTTGAGTTTTGAAAGATGCACCGAAGGGAGAGAAGATCTCAAAACTTAAGCAGCTTCCCATAACATTTATACAGTTGTAATGTGGTTGTAATAACTGGGAACAACTGTGACCTTGAGTTATGAAATTGATATCAACCATAGGTATAATTACAAGGGAGTTATATTCCATTTTACTTCTTATGCATAGTAGCATTATAATACTTAATACTATAGTAATTATAGTAAGAGTGACATGAACTTTACAAAGTTAAAGATGTATAAAAAGAAGAAAAGAAAACAATCTCATGCATCACTGGGAAAAGCAAGGTACCTCTACAAGGATGGGGTTAGGGGAAGCAAAATCTTCATCCACCACCATCCCAACCTCTGCCACACCCACTCGACCCCACCCCTAGTAACAGAAGCCTGTGTTTTGCTGCTTCAAGAAACTTTTCATAAACATCCTAAATGTCTATCTACAGGAAAATATTAAAGTAAATTCTAGAATATCCTTACAATAGACTGTTGTACAGCTGTTAAATGATATTTAAGAAGGTTTGGGCCCTAACCAAGTAGCTCAATTGGTAGAGAGATCCTGATACTCCAAGGTTGCTGGTCAGGGCACATAGAAGAATCAACCAATGAATGCATAAATAAGTGGAACAACAAATCTATGTTTCTCTCTCTCTCTCAAATCAATCAATCAAAGGTTTGAATGGCATGGGAAACACTTGTGGTATCATGTTAGCAAAATACAAGTACAGAAAAAAGACCCAAGGAAAATAAGCCAAAATGTTAGTAATGGTTATATCTTCATGGTAGTATTTTGAGTAGCAGAGTGATAATTTTTTCTCCTTCTTCACATTTTATTGTACTTTTTAGATTTTTATAATGTATGTGTCTTGCTTAGATGAAGAGGGAAATGTTTTAAAATGGGTCAAAAAAGCTATTAAATAAAATTATTAATTTTTGATGGTTGAAAGCATGTCTGGGGGGGAGAAAGAAAGGTGCCAATCAGGCATCGATGAGGCTCTGGAGGCTCTGGCAGAGCTGTGGGCAAGCTGGGGTGACCTGTGAGGTTGTTGTGCCCTAATGTTGAGGACATGAGGGGGACACACCTCCTCTGTGCTGGTTGGCCATCGAAGAGTCCTCAATGTGAGGGTTATCAGAGTGAGAAGAATGATTAGAAAGTGACAAAGGGGCATTTTTCTTACTGAAAGTCAGAGGGAGAGAATCCCCACAAGGGTCTGACAGGCTGATAGGTTTGGGAGAGCCCAGAGACAGGGGTAGAAACTAACTTTGTGCGAGAAGTCCAGGCAAACTGGACAAGACAGGTCAATCTAGGCATGTGTGAGATAAGGTGAGCACACTAGCACCAGGAGCACACTAAGCAGCCCCTATCAAATTTTTGTTTTTCTCTCATAATTAAATGACTCAGAAAACATTTACTGGGCCTCTTCTTTTTAGTTAGAACTGTGCTTCCTGCTGGATTATTCCAACTTTAATAATACCACCCCTGTAGCCATTTGTATTTAAGAAGCTAAATATCAGTGGTTTATCTTACAATTAACAAGGCATAAAGGCTATAATGAAACTTCATGGAAATTAGACCTACAGTTACATTGCTAACCCACTGGTGTATGAGCACATACAGAGCAAAGGTACATGTAAGCATTACATTTGTCTTGCTCTGTGGCTCGCATTCAGCTATAGGTTGTTTGTTCTGATGGGTGGGGATAGGACACAGTTCAAAATGAGATGTGGCTTTTATTTGTCACTTTTACCATGTGATTATCTTGTTAATTCATGAGTATATTTGTGACTCCTCTGCAAGGCTCTGGATTGGCCACCAATGATGCACAGATATGATGCCTGGCAACAGGGAGTGCATACACTGGTCATTAGCATATATGGAAATTAACATTACTGACTCAATGTGAGGCTCTATCCCAGGTTTTGTTTTTTAATCCTCGCCCAAGAATATGTTTATTGATTTTAGAGAGATAGGGAGGGACAGAAAGAGAGGAGGAGAGAGAAAGAGAGAAACAATGATCAGTTGCCTCCCTTACACACCCTGACTTGGAATCAAACCTGCAACATTTTGGTTGGACAAGCTCCAACCAATCTAGCCATCTGGCCAGAGTCTAGGTGTTTAGTTCCACTTACTCCTCACAACAGTCTGACTCACTTTATAAGTAATGAAACTAAAAGTCAGTGAGGTAGCCCATCAAAGGTTGGGAAGTAGAAAGTCATCAGGTTGAGATTTGGAACTAGGTCACTCTAATTCTTTCTGGTTCTAACTAGATCTCACCTGTCCGCACATTAAAATCACTTGAGAATCTTTAAAAAGAGGGGGGAGAGAGAGACAGAGACAGAGAGAGAGAGACCCCAATGCCAGACTCCCAGACCTCAGACACTAAGTTCATTGGTTTGGGATGATGCCTGAGCAGTGAGAGTTTGCAAAGCTTCCTGGAGATTCCCTAAGAAGCCAAGGCTGAAAGCCACAGTAACTCAAGTGAGCTGGAGTGTTGGTCTTGGGAGAGAGACATGAAATTTGAGGGCGGGGGGGAAACAGTGTGGTATAAATTAAGTCTTCATTTCCTGAATAAACATGAGTTAATAATAAAAAGAGCAATCTAGAGGAAAGGCTATAGTCTGAAGTGAAAGATCTGCCACTTTGAAAATGCAGAAAGTCAAGATAGGAGTTTCATGGGAACATTTTCTAATAAATGGGTACTTCTCCCCAGCCATAATGCATAAAGATCTGTTTGTATTTTGTCAGCTAAAGTCATCTGAAATAGAGGTAACACTAGTAAATCCTTTCTATTTCTTCTCATTTGTTTCAGGAGAAATAAAAACTTACATATGGAATGTCCCTGAAAGGTCTGGTCCAGGCCCATCTGACCCAAATTGTATTCCATGGGTTTACTATTCAACAGTAAACTTTGTGAAGGTACGGTGGAGACAGCAAGTGAAATGATCATAGTAATACAGCTTTGAGTTAGCTACTAAGTCATCACAACTCTGGTGGGTATATGTAAAGGGATGTCAGGGTTTAGAGCAGGGGTCTTCAACTATGGCCAGGCCCATTTCTTTACATTTTTTATGCTTGAGTTGAGAAGCTGCGAAAGAATCAGTATAGCCAACCATGTAAAAAAATATTAACTATCTGGTGCCTTGCAGAAAATAAAAATTTGTTGGTTCTTACTCTAAAGAGTGGTGGGGGAGAACAATAAAACCCCAATGTTTCAATCACCAAATTTAGAAGTTACAAAGTAGTTTGAAGCAAAGAGGTTATATAAATAAATAACCATAAAATAAAAAATACTTTAATATAATGTATACCATGGTTTTTGATGCATGCAATCCGTCCTTTTTGAAAGCATTACCACTGCTCACAGGGCTCAGGAAAAGAAAGCACAGGCCAAACACAGTAACTGAAACTACAGACCATTGGAATAATAAGTAGGCTAACTTCGTATAGAAATTAAAGGAAAAGATTCAGTATTGTTTGAGTCAGAGTTGTATGTGGTAAAACAAATAGCCTTTAATTATATGTCATAAATCAAAGTCCAAACTAACGTCATGTGTGATAGAAAATGTAAGTATTGCCCATTACTTAAAAAGTAAAAAGTAAGTTCCAGTCAAGATGGAGGCATAGGTAGAAACCCTCTGCTTCCTCACACAGCCAAAAGGAGGATACCAACCAATCTGAAATCAATAAACATCCAAAAGCACCAGAAAATCTAACTGCATGGAAATCCGACAACCAAGGAATTAAAGAAAAAATTAACCAGAACTACCAGACCAGTAAGGCAGCAGACTGGGCAGACAACTCAGAAAAACTGTGGCAACACAGCAGCCTTGGGGGCAGGGCTGGATGCCGAGCTCAGTGGGCTGTGAGGGAGGGTCTGACTTAAGGAGAAATTAAGACTCAGAGCTGACTGTGTACTATGGTGGGGGTTGCTATAGTGAGAGAAACTCCCAGTCTCACATGTTGAAAAGTACACTAGAGACCAGTAGGCAGGCTGCACTGTTCCCTCTTTGGCCCTTCATGGGACAGGCAGTGGTTCATGGCAGTAAGGAGGGTTGCCCTGCAGGGGAGAATACCTAAGGCCCCACCCTCTTACAACCTATCAGCTGCTCCAAGACAAAGAAATATGGCCTGAATGAAAGAACACAGCAAAGCCTCAATAAGAGAACTAAGCAAGGAGGAGAAAGCCAACCTAAGCTGATGGAGAATTTAAAGCCCTGGTAATCAAAATACTCACAGATCTGACTGAGCTTGGTCGAAAAATGAGAAAACAAATGAAGGATACCCAAAGTGAAATAAAGCAAAATATTCATAGAACCAACACTGACAGGAAGGAAACCAGGACTAAAAGCAACAATTTGGAACAAAAGAAAAAAATAAACATCTATCCAGAAGAAAAGAAAGAAACTAGAATTCAAAAAAATGAAGAGAGTCTTAGGAACCTCTGGAACAACTTTAAACATTCCAATATCCAAGTTATAGGGGTACCAGAAGGAGAAGAACTACAGCAAGAAATTGAAAACTTATTTGAGCAAATAATGAAGGAAAACTTCCCCAATCTGGTGAAGGAAATGGACTTCCAGGAAGTCCAGGAAGCCCAGAGAGTCCCAAAGAAGTCGGACCCAAAGAGGAACACACCAAGTCACATCATCATTAAGTTACTCAAGATTAAAGACAAAGAGAGAATCTTAAAAGAAGACAGTTACCTATAAGGAGTTCTCATTAGACTATCAGCTGATTTCATGAAAGAAACCTTGTAGACATGAAGGAGCTGGAAAAAAGTATTTGAAGTCATGAAAGGCAAGGACCTACATCCAAAATTACTCTATCCAGCAAAGCTTTCATTTAAAATGAAAGGGTAGATAAAGTGCTTCCCAGATAAAGTCAAGTTAAAGGAGTTCATCATCACCAAGCCATTATTATATGAAACATTAAAGGAACATATCTAAGAAAAAGAAGATAAAAAATATGAACAGTAAAATGACAACAAACTCACAACGATCAACAAATGAACCTAAAAAAAAAGAAAAACAATGAAAACAAAAACTAAGCAAACAACCAGAACAGGAACAAAATCAGGGAAATGGACATCACACAGAGGGATTTCAGTGGGGAGGGGGAAGAGAGGAATAGGGGAGAAAGGTAAAGGGAAGAAGAAGCATAATTAGTAGGCATAAAATAGACAGGGAGAGATAAAAAATGGTATAGGAAACAGAGGACTCAAAGAACTAATATGTACAACCCAGGGACATGAACTAAGGAAGGGAATGCTGGAGGATTGGAGGGACAGGATGGAGAGGGGATAAAGGGGCAAAAATAGGAAAAACTGTAATAGCATAATCAATAAAAAATACTTTTAAAAAAGTAAACCCTTCCTATTAAATATTAGATGGCTGCATTAATGTCCTTGAGGTGTACTGGACAGTTCAGAAGTTACAGAGTGACATACAAGACACTTCAGAAAACAATTTTACATTTTGGAATTATGAGAAATGCACACTTATTTCTTTAATTCTTTGTATATCCCAACAAATATTTATTGAACACTTGTGATTGCAAATTACTCTACCAAGTACTATGAGCAATGCAAATATTCTTGTCTTGAAGAAGCATAATCTTTGGGGGAAATAGTACAGTACACACTCATAATTGTAACAAAATTCTGAATCTGGCAAGTTTTATAGGAGTATAGGGAAATGAGAGTCTAGGAAGAGAAAGCATTGTGAGCAAAGCCAAAACTAATAAAGTAGGTGTGTTTGGGAAATGTTGAGAATCCCATTTAGCCAAATGGGTAATACAAAAGGAAAGCAGTAGGGGAGCTTAAAGTAGAGAAACTCATTGGGGGAGCACGTGAGGGGTTTAGGGACCTGCCCAGGATTTACATTGTATTCAGTAGGCTGTGGAGATTCACTGGGGACTTCTAGAGATGGGAGTGATGAGATTAATCTGATGGCAGTCAACTGGAGGGCTGGAGGTGAGGCAAGGTGACCAGAGACCAGAGAGGAGCTGGCTTCTAGTCCAGGGTCAGGGAGTAAGCTCCTGCACTAGAAGGGTGGCAGACAGAATGGAAAGGAAGTTGCAGAATGGAGAGGCATGGTGAAGGGAAAAAAAAAGTAAGATTTGACAGCAAATGAGATGGGACAAAGTGAGAAAGAAAGAGGAATTAAACACTGAAATCAAGTTTTCTGATCTAACTGGCAGGTAATATCATAGCACTGTTAATAGAAATAGAGAATTCAGGAGAAGGAATGGTTTGAGAGAAATAATAAAAGTCCACTTTGGAAATGCTTCACAAATTTAATTGTTGCAGGAGGAATATCTAAATAGGAAGTTGGAAGTGTGGGAATTTTCCCTCAAAAGAAAGTTTGGGCTGGACAACTTGGTATGGAGGTTACTGATGGTCCTGTATCACTTGCTACTCAGCTGGTTCACTTTTACCCCTAAGAAGTGGAATATAATCATCTGTATATAGCTACAAATACTGACTCACTTGAAAAGCAAACAGAAAAATAGAAATAAGCATTCATTTATTCACTGAATATTTTTATTGACCACCCTTTATGTACTAAACACAAAACTATCTCTGGAGATGCAGTGATAAGTGAGGGACACAGCCTCAGCTCTCAAGGAGCTTACGCTGTGGGAAATTTTCAGGAATACTCCTAAATTTTCATGAGCATCACCATGGTTTTTCAGGGCTTAACTTAGTACTTGGTTTGTATTCAGTCTTTTTACAATGACTTTCTTATAAGCACCTAATCTGTGTTATTAAATTATTTAAAGTCTCTTCTAATTCAGTTTTATTTTCTTTCAGGATACATACAGTGGTTTGATGGGTCCTCTGATTATATGCAGAGAAGGAGTGTTGAATGAAAAAGGAAGAAGAAGTGATATTGATTATGAATTTGCTCTCTTGTTTTTGGTATTTAATGAGAATGAATCTTGGTATCTGGATGACAATATTAAGAAGTATCTCAACAAAGATCCACAAGATTTTAAGCACACGGATGATTTTGAGGAGAGCAACAGAATGCATGGTATATCATGCATGTGATTTAAAAAGAAAACCTTATGAGATATGCTCATAGAAGTTCCTTTAACTGTAGGAGGTCCCCAGCTCATAGGCACCTGGACTGAAGCAAGTCTTCTGTAGCTGCCAGCAAGGTCCAGCCATGCTGCGGACCAGCTGCTTTAGGGAGTTCTGCCTCTGAATGCTGAGATCCCTAAATTATAAGGCTGTGAAGTAATCCTTTCAAGACAAATCATCACTTGCTGGTGTATTTCTACAGAAATATATCATAACTTCTAAATTATCAAATTTAAGTGCCTGATTTAACTGTTTCTCGGACATAAAATACCATCACCAAATTTCTGCTTTAATGTGTCTATGTTATTTAAATCTATGTCATTTAAGGTAGTTTTTTTTAAGTGGGGGTAATGTGTTTAATTTGACACATATGCACTCTCTCACCAAGATCTACTTTTGACCAAAAGTGTAATGAAAGATAGGCTTAGCCCAAGATCACAAAGCAGGTTAATTGCTAACATAAATTAGAATTAGCCTGATCTCTGATTCAGCTACTCTTTCCCCTACCAACTTTGCTTCCCTCTCCTAAAGGTTTCTCAGAATGCTGTTTTTAATGAATGTAACTCCTTTGGTCATGTCATGATGCACAGAATAAAAACTTAATAGAAAGCAATGGCAGGAGAGTGCCCCATTGTGTCAACACCACTTGAGCTTGTGTTGCTCACTGTGAGATCCTGGGCTCTGCTGGTGTGAAGTTTGGGAGAGTCAGCCAGGCTTAGAAACTTGCCCCAACGTAGTCCTCAGAAAGTGACGTATTAAGGACATAGCTTCTAACTGGTTCAATTATGATATAGATGAACTTGCTTCTTTATGCTTTAGTCCACTCAATTGTAGAATGGTATAAACCTGGCTACCTCATGAATGACGCTGTAATCTACTCCATAGGAAGAATATACTGAATAAACAAATAAATAGCACACATTGCTACCCAAGATATAGCTTCCAAAAATAAACTATTTCTCTTTCTAGCTCTCTTTGTTTAAGGATTTAATAATCTGAATTTTAGTTCTAGAATATGAGGGCATTGGTAAGTGCAAATGAGATCGTTCCATTTTCATCAGGCAGATGAGAATTTTGGTGACTTAAAGATCTTCTTGAACCAGATTAATAATGAGCATCATGTCACTAATCAAAAACTATTTTCTTTTGACCATCTTAGCTATTAATGGAAAGATATTTGGGAATCTCCATGGCCTCATCATGAATGAAGATACAATGACAAACTGGTATTTGTTAGGAATAGGAAGTGAAGTGGATATACATACCATTCATTATCATGCTGAAAGCTTTCTTTTCAAAGTAAGTATAAGGAAAACGCTTTGGGGGAGATATTTTGAACGAAGAAATTAAATTCATTTCCTCTGTGAAGTAAGGTTATTTGGCAATAAGGCTTGTGTGAGGATGATCGATATTAGAGAATGCAACAGAATAATGTGATTATATCCTTCCCCTGGAGGAAATTTCTTAATATGTACATATATTTCATTGTATTTGCAAGAAAAAAACAAACAACTCTCCAAGCTTCAGGTGAGAGTTTTCTCATCACTTACATGAGAATAATTCTGCCCACTCTGGATTATGCTGTCCATATCATACGTGAAAGCACCCATAGTATTTTGTCTTCTTTCCTCATCCTTCCTTTTTTCTTTCTCTTTTCTTTCTCCATTTCTTTTCTACATGATTAACCAAAAGAATAGCCCTATCTAGTAAAAGCTATTTTGAGCTTTGGTTTAAGCCCAAAAACTTTATCTTGACTCTTACCCTGGGTGGTATGTGGGCTTCTGCCTCTCTAGCTTGTGTACCTTGTGGTTGGTTCCAGCTATATGGATCACATGGGGAGCTGTTTAAAGAACAAATCTCTAGGCCCTACCCCATGCCACTGAATCAAGATCTCCAGGAAAAAGGTCCAAATAGTCTGTCACCTCATGTGCTCCACTCAGTCTACAGGAAAGTAGAATAGAGAAAAATAATCACATCTCATCTGTGGAGACAACCCACATTAATCCTTTCCTAGTTATACAGGAATAAACAATAATTTTAAACAAACATTTAATATTCTCTCCTTTCTGTATATTTCTTCAATATAGTTTATGGCACCACATATTAGCCTATAATGATTACAGTTTTACATATTAAATGACTATGCTCATTTTCAGAACTTGGCGTTTTTAATTTTATTTTTTACTTACAGTTTAATTCAGTATTACTTTGTATTAGTTTCAGGTGTACAGCATAGTAGTTAGACAATCATACACTTTACAGAGTGTTCCCCCAATATTTCAAGTACCCACCTAGCACTGTACAAAGTTACTACAATGTTATTGACTGTATTTCCTATGCTGTACCTTACATCCTCATGACTATTTTATAACTACCAGTTTGTAGTTCTTAATCTCTTCACCTTTTTCATCCAGTTCCCAAATACCCCTCCCCTCTAGCAACCATCATTGTAGAATTTAGCTTTTTAAAACCAAGTTTTTAAAATCATATCAAAATTTTTCATACATATATAAAATTATTTTACATACAAATTGTGTTAAAGTATAACTTAGATTGGATAAAATTCACCTGCTTTAGTACATAGCTCTGTTTTTAAAAACACACCCAGTGGTATAAGCAGTGCTAATCAAAATACAGAACAGCTCTTCCACCACCTAAAAAGTCCCTATTGCACCCTCCAGAGTCAGCTATTTCCCCATGGTTAACCCTGGCAAACACGGGTCTACTTTCTATATCTATAACTTTGCCTTTTCTAAATGTCATATAAATGGAATCATACAGTTTATAGAATTTTAAATCTGACTTATTTCATTTAGTATAGGCATTTGAATTGCATCCATTTTGTTTGTGTGTTAATAGTTTTTTCCTATTTGACTACTGAGTAGTATTCCATTGTATGAATATGTTACAGTTTGTTTATTCATTCCTTTGTTGACAAACATTTGGGTTATTTTCAATTTTTGACTATTACAAATAAAATCATTATAAATTTTTAATTACATGTTTTTTTGTGAATATAAGTTTTCATTTTCCTTGGGAAAATACTAAGGAATTGGATTGCTAGGCCATTTGGTAAGTGTATGTTTAACTTGACAAGGAATTGCCAAACTATTTTCTGCAGAGGCAGTACCATTTTTCATTCCCACCAGAAATGTATAATAATGACATTTATTGCACATCCACATCAGCACTTGGTATCTTCCATTTTTATTTAATTTTTTCTTTGCTATCCCATTAAATGTGTAGTGGTATCTCACTATTTTTTAATATATTTTATTGATTGTGCTATGACAGTTGTCCCTTTTTTTTCTCCCCTATAGCTATCTTTATATTCAGTGGTGAATGACTGACTTGACTGCTTTTCCCCTAACATTAAAAATAAGTCAGCCTTGGCTGGTTTGGCTCAGTGGATTGAGCCAAAGGGTGGATTGCCCTCTGACCTACCAACCACACTCAAGCAGGCGTTCCTGCTGCTGGACACTGTATATGTCTGTCCTTTCTTGAATGCCACTGTGTTGACTACTTTAGCATGACAGTAAGTCTTAAAATCAGGTGGTGATTGTTTTAGCTATTCCAGATTTTTATCTTTTCATACAAATTTTAAAGATAGCTTCAAATTAATATAAAGTAATATTGAATGTAAGCGGTAACTGAAAAATAAAAAGAAAAAAAAGAAATATCTTGTTGATTTATATTTTAAAAATCCTGCTGTGATTTTGACTAGTATTGCATTAAATCTATACATTGGTTGGGTAAGAACAGCTATATTAATATTGAGTCTTTCAATCCATAAATGTGGTATATCTCTCTATTTGTTTAGGTCTTATTTGATTTCTCCCATCAGTCTTTTGTAGTTTTCAGCATACAGATCTTGTGTATATTTTTTCAGATTATCACTAATACTTGGATTTTGGTGATAGTATAAGTGGTATTGTTTTATTTCAATTTCTAATTTTTCATTGCCAATGTGTAGAAATGCAATTGACTTTTGTATAATAGACCTTGTATCCTGCAACTTTTCTAAACTAGTTCTAGTAGCTATTTGTAGATTTTGGGGAAATGGTTTCCTACATAGACAATCATGTTATCTGTGACTAGAGATAGTCTTATTTATTTTCAATCTGTATACTTTTGTTTCTTTTCTTGCGTTATTGCACTGGCTACAAGCTCTACTATAATGTTGAATATGAATAGTGAAGGTGGACAACTTTTACTTTTTTAAATTTTTTTAAAGATTTTATTTATTTGTTTTTAGAGAGGAAGTGAGGGAGAGAGGGAGAGAAACATCAGTGTGTGGTTGCCTCTCATGCACCCCCTACTGGGGACCTGGCCCACAACCCAGACATATGACTTGACTGGGAATCAAACCTGCAACCCTTTGGCTCAATCCACTGAGCCAAATCAGCCAAGGCTGACTTATTTTTAATGTTAGGGGAAAAGCAGTCAAGTCAGTCATTCACCACTGAATATAAAGATAGCTATAGATCCTTCTATTCTTAGTTTGTTGAGAGTTTTTTTTTTATCATGAACTGATGTTAAATTCTGTCAAATGCTTTCTCTGAATCTATTGAAATGATCACATTTTTATTTTTAGTCTATTTATTATTTTCTTTACTATATAGGTAAATTACAGTGACTGATTTTCAAATGTTGAACCCATTTTCATTCCCAGGATAAACTTTAATTTGTCATAATGCAGTATCCTTTTCCTATATTTCTGAACTCAATCTGCTAGTGTTTTTTAAGCATTTTTACATATATGTTTATGAAGAACACTGGTAGCAGCTTTCTTGTTTTGTAAGTTTTTTGGCTGGTTTTGGTATCAGGGTAATCCTGGCCTCATAATATGAGTTTAAAGTTTTCTCTCCTCTTCTATTTTCTGGGAGTTATTTTAGAATTGGTGTTACTTCTCTAAATGTTTGATAAAATTTGCCAATAAAGACCTGTAGACATGGAGCTTATTTGATAGAAGGTCTTAATATACTTTCAGTTTTTTTAATAGATAACTTAAAAAACTGGTAAGTAACTAGTGATACTTACCAGTTTTCACCTTAAGAAATTTGCCCATACCATCTAAGTTATAGAATTTATAAACAGTTGTTCATAACATCCCTTTATTATCCTTTGTAATGTCTATAAGATCTCAGTGTTGCCCCCTCTTTCATTCCTGATATTTGCAATTTGTGTCCCTCTTTTTTTCCCCCTTGGTCAGTTTGTCTAAAGGTTTCTATTAGTTATCTATTGCTAGCTAACAAATGATTCCAAAACTTAATGTCCTAAAAACAATAAACACTTATTATCTCACAATTTCTCTGGGCCAGGAATTGGGAATAGTTTGGCTAGTTGGTTCCAACTTAGCATCTTTCATGAGGCTGTGATAAGATGTCAGCCTGTCCTGCAATCATCAGGTTTGACTGGGGCTAGACAATCCACATCTGAACTCACTTGCAGAGCTGTTGACTGGAGGCTTCAGCTCCTCATTATGTGGGTATGGCATGGCAGCTGACTTTTCCCAGAATGAGCAATCTAAGAGGAGAAAGCAAGAGAGAGGGTATAAGACAGAAACCTATCTTTTATTTATTTATTTTTTTACTGTTGTTCAATTACAGTTGTCCCACTTTTTCCTCCATTGCTCTCCCCTGCCCTGCCCACCCACCCCCACCCCTACTCCCATAGTCAATCCCCAACCCTGGTGTCTATGCCCATCAGTCCTTTATAAATCTTCCTTGACTTGACCCTTCCCCTTCTTTTCCATGTTATCTCCCTCTCCCCTCCCCTCTGGTTACTTTCAATTTGTTCTTTATTTCCAATTCTCTGGTTCTATTTTGCTCTCTTGTTTGTTTGTTGATTAGGTTCCACTTATAGGTGAGGTCATATGGTATTTGTCTTTCACCTCCTGGCATATTTCACTTAACCTAATGCTTTCCAGTTCCATCCATGCAGTCACGAAGGGTAGGAGCTCCTTCTTTCTTTCTGCTGCATAGTACTCCATTGTATAAATATACCACAGTGTTTTGATCCACTCATTTACTGATGGACACTTAGGCTATTTCCAGCACTTGAAGCCTGTCTTTTATAACCTACTTTTGGAAGTAGAATGCCATCATGCCTACAATGTGCTATTGGTCTCATAGACCAACTCTCATGTAGTGTAGGAGAGGACTACAAAGGTTATGACTACTAGGAAGTGGGATACAGTGGGGGTCATTGTCAAGACTGGCTACCACAAGTTTATCAATGCTATTGATCTGTTCAAAAAACCAGCTTTTGGCTTCTTTGATTCATCTTGTAATATATTTCTATTCTTGATTTTATTGATTTCTGCTCTTTATTATTTCCTTCTTTCTGCAGATAGATAAATCTTACCGCGAAGATGTGTATGATCTCTTTCCTGGGACCTTCCAAACTGTTGAACTATTTGCAGATCACCCAGGGACATGGCTGTTACACTGTCACGTATCTGATCACATCCATGCTGGCATGGAAACCACCTACACAGTCCTTCGGAACACAGGTATAGTGCTGTCTGCCAGTGATGCCAGGTGATGGCACTAGGTTTCCCATAGACCCTGCAAACAAGAGGCATGGGACTCCCAAGGAGCTCAAAGTCAACCAAGAGAGACAGACATGTAAACTGTAATCATAACAGAACATGAAACAAGTCAAAATAGAGTGCAGGGCAGAGAGTTAAGTGACAGTAGAAGGAAGCTAATAGTTCAGAGTTTGGGGACAAAGCCAAGATTCCAAAGAGGCCATAGTGCTTCAGATGAATCCTAAAGGTTGAGTAGAAACTTGAAAGGTGATTGGAGTAGGAACATTCCCACATGTATACTGGAATGAAGGGCAGCACAGTGAAAATCCAAGGAAGACTTACACCTTACAGATACTGACAACATTAAGTCCTTTCTGGCAACATGAAGCAACTCTTGAATCAACTCATGCCACAGAAAGAATCTACTTCTATTGTTTATAAAACAATTAACTTGTCTTCTTTGCCCAGACAACAGGACTCCTTATTCCACCGAGTCTCCTTCTGGAGGAGTATCCCACCCAGCCACTGAGCCCTCCGATGGTAATGACCCCTTCCCTGTACCCTTTATGTGAATCAACAGTGTTCACCCACCAGGGGAAGGCAGAGGCATGACACTTCACTTTTCTTTTTCACAGAAGAACATGTCAAGGAGCAACTCTATTTCTTTGGCAAGAACCTGGGTCCTAGAGGAGCTAAAGCAGCCTTGGTCATCCTTTTCATCATGGGACTCCTCCTCCTGATTGTCACGGTGATTCTGTCTCTCAGACTGCGCTCTGCAAGGAACCAGGTGGCATACCGGGCAGTCCAGTCCTGTGCGCTTCCCACGGATGCTCTGTGAACTAGTTGGTCTTGCTCTGCAGGGAAACTGGACAAGGCATTGTTCACCAAGGAAGGCTGACGCCATATCCTGGGTCAGGCTCTGATCCTCAGGACACAGGCAAAGCAGTTTGCTTTTACTTACTTATTTTTAAATGGGCTGTAAATCATCCTTTGGTGTAAAATACAAAGAGAGGAGAATAAGTGACTGATAGAACAGTCTCAGTCTGTTCCTGGAATGGATTTGCTCAACTGAAGAGACCCTGTGAAAAATATCTTTATTTTCCATTTTACATAGTTCTTAGATTAGACAGCAAGTGCTTCCTTAGCTAACCATCAAACTTTTTAGATGAACAGCTTTGGAAAGAGGCATGCTGCTTCAGACATCTGAAGAGAACAGTGCTGATTTTTCAACCTTGTTACTTTTTCAACCCTTAGCTGTTCCGGGGGAAAGAACTTTCTCATGAGTTCATGGAAATGTCTACATCAGTATCTGCTGATAGAATCTGACCAAATGAATATGTTAGAAGCTTTAGCCAGCAGACCTGGCCTTTTCCACTTTAATATAAATAGCCTGTACACTATTCATTACAAAAGGCAAAGTTATAAGCATTTAAAAATATTGCTGTTTTTATGTCAACTGGTAGAGATACTTGAACGTTTATGACTCACTTCATGTTATTTGTTCATACAATATGTTTCTGTGGCAACATCCGTATTTTCAAGAATCAACTAGAGAACTGGTTTCTGTTTTTCAGAACGTGGAGGCTGGAATCTGTGAAACAGCCGGTTAGGTTCTCCACTGTGAGTCAGAGACTCCCTGACAGTTTTGTGGGAGCTTCTAAGATGGAGGCAAACTGCAGGAGGCAAGTCTGGGCTTGAGTCCAGAGTCTGATTTTTTTTATTTACCTCAGCAGTCTTTCCAGGTCTCCATCTTCTAGAAAATAAAAACAGTCTCATCATGCAAGAAACATCAGGGAGAATTCAGCAGTGTAGTTGACTAGTTGAGAGGAGAAGAGAATCACAAAATCCTTTATTTTGTGCCTCTTAAAGACAAGGCCTTTGTTAGAGGAGAAAAGAAAAGGAAAGGAAAAGCTAGAAAAAGAGAGTCCCCGTAGCAATTTTTACACCATTAAATCAGCTTTCAAAACAAGTATTATAGTTTTCAAGCAATCCATACTCTCTCTTTGCATGCCTAAATGTTAGGTATAAGACTGATAAAACCAATATTGTTTATCACTAGACTGAGACATTGCCCTTCGCTCAGCGCAAGCTGCCCTGTGATTCCAATGCTGATGCCGGATGAGTGTGAGCATAGTACATCTGCCTTGGCCATGGGTCATTTGGATGTCCAGATGAATGAGCAGGACCTAACAAATACTCTGGTGGAGGGGCCTTTCATACTTTCTCATCTGCATCTTGGTGAAGGGAAACGTGTAATTTGGTAGAAACTAGTTTAACAGAAAACAGGATTCATATGCTAATAGTTCTGTCCATAGTTTGGTTGAATGTCCCAGCAAGCAGGGTCCCCAAAGGATTCTGAATCCCACCCTGTGATTTTGTGATAATGTGATTTTGCCGTAGGTGCTCTACAGTGTTCATTACTGTGTGGGCTGTATAATTTCATGATAATAGTTATGAGGAATGCTTTATTTATAACTCATGCAACAATTTCATTGTAAGGTTTTTCCCTTTTCCCTTAGTTTATTTTTTAATGACCACAAAACCACAAAGTAGTTCGATTATACCATTTTTCTTTGTAATAAAGTTTCATATAAGATGGCTATTTGCATTTTTTTAAATTTAACTAAAAATTGCCTGTCATTAAACCTGGGGTGGGAAGTTGGTTAAAGAAGAATATATTTTAGATATTTAGCAGCTATCTTATTTATACTTGCTAAAGGAAACAAAACAAAGTAACAATATATCTCCACAAATAATATGATTTCTCCCCAAACATTATTTCCTCAAACATACCACACTTCTTCATTCTCAGCCTCACTCCTTTGAAAAAATAAACTGCATTGCACACATCTCTTTCTCCTGTTAGAATAGAAGTGTTTCTGCTGCTAGCAGGCCCAGCCTCTCACTGGGCTCTGGACCTCATCATCCCTTCTTGCTTTCACAAGGACTTCATTTCCTCAGTTTTCAGGTTTTCCTCCTGCATGGAGTCATCATCAATATCCACCATTAAAAAATAGAAAGCAATTAAAAAAAAAGCCATTGTCCTAAACTCCATAACTCTCTCCAACCCAGATTTTCAGTTCCCTGGGTAGCAAAACTTAAAGCACTGCCCACGTTGCACCCTGCACCACCTTACCCCAGGCATGCTCAACCCATTCCAGTGACTTCCAATCCAGTGTACCCTGTCCCCCTCATGCCAATCTGCTGTTAAAATCAATGTCCGTCACACCATTCCCCCTTGCTCCTTCCCCATTTTTATCTTATTTATCCCATCAACAACTGTTGGTGGCTCCTTCCCTCTAAAATCCTCTAGTTTCTTGGTTCTGCAACATGACCCCTTGCCAGCCTTCCAACATCCTCAACTGCTATCTCACCTCTGTCTCTTTTGCTGGTTACTTCTCCTTTTTCTGACTTAAATGTTAGCATGATTCATGGTCCAACACCGGGACCTTTTCTCTCTTTTACTGTCTAGGGTGGACCGAATAATGTCCCCAAAGATTTTATGTTCTAATCTTCACACCTGTGAATGTTATTGACCAAAAAGTTTATTTTTTTTTCTGTTAGATGGTTCTAGTAGCACTTAGTTTTAACTTCATTCAAAACAATTTTGTTAGATTGTATTGTGACAGCTGTCATATCAGTGTGCTTTTGAACAAAACTTATCAAAATTGGTGAATTTTGATGTAGCCATTTTTATATTGAAGATGGAAGAAAATACGCAACATTTTTGTCATATTATGCTTTATTATTTCAAGAAAGGTAAGACCTCAACTGAAATGCAAAAAATGATTTGTGCAGTGTATGGAGAAGGTGCTTTGACCAATTGAACATGTCACAAGTGGTTTGTGAAGTTTTGTGCTGGAGATTTCTCGCTGGACGTTGCTCCATGATCAGGTAGACCGGTTGAAGGTGATAGTGATCAAATCAAGACATGAATTGACAGCAGTCTGTGTTATATCACATGGGAGATAGAAGACATACTTAAAATATACAAATCAATAAAGTTATTGATGAAAATGAAAATGTGTCTTATTTTACGGAAAAAACTAAATGGGCTTTTTGGCCCAACCAATACTTATGGCAAAAAGGACTTGCAGGTATGATTAAGTTAAAGATCTTAATATGAGGAGTTGATACTGGATTATCCAAATTGGCTATAAATGTAATCACAAGTGTTCTTCTCAAAGAGAGGCAGAGGGACATTTGACTACAGAGGAGGGCAATGTGATAACTGAGGCAAGATTCTATGCCGCTGTTTTGGGATATAGAGGAAGGGGCCACAAGCCAAAGAATGCTGCTTTGAAAGGTGGAAAAGCAAGGGAACCGCGTCTTCATGAAAGCCTAGGGAGGGAGTATAGCCCACTGACATCTTGATTTTATTCCAGTGAAACTCATTTCAGACTTCCAGAACTCAGAATAAATGTGTGCCAGCAAACTGTGATAATTTGTTCCAACCCTCTCTACAGGTTATGTCATGGATCTGAATATATTATGCTAATAATGTCAAAATATGTTTCTCATTAGGCTGCGGACCATAAACTCTGCTCAGGCAGGATCACTGCAGCAGTGCCCTAAGCAGCCTCTGTACCATCAGTCTTGCTCCTTGCACCCACTCCACAAAGCTGCAGCAGTGTTCTTCCAAATCTGATCACATCACCTCCCAGTGAACACCCTTTAGCATCTTTCCATTTCACTTCTGTTTTCTTTTCTACAAAATCTCAAAACACCCCCAGTATTACTGAGAACAGGAATACTAATATAAACAAAACAAGAACAATGCACAAACATTGATTTACCATTTCTTAGCATATTTATCTCATCATTAATTAAGTCAATAGTCCCCTCACTCATCATTCCTTTTCTCTACTATCTACAGTCTGTTTCTAACCCACCTGCCTACTCATTCTGGGCATTTTAGAGTCATGAATTTTCCTCAGGGGTGGACATCTACCACACTGCAGAAAAATCATGGGCTTTAGAGTTAATAACCCTGTTTTGGATCCCGACTTTGTTCCTATCAAAATTTCCATTTCACTTTTAATAGTAATTAAACTCCTTACCCAGGTCTAGAAGGCCCATTCTATTTGGTCCATGCCTACCTCTCCAACTCTTCTCCAGCTTTTATCAGTTCCTGTGTCCTGCTTGTTCTTTCTTGCCTCACAGCCTTTGCATGTTCTGCTTCTTATGCCAGGAATGCTCTTCCTCTCCAACATCCTCACACCCTTTCCTACTCTTTGTAGGAAAGACAAAAAGTCTTTCCTTCCTGTAGAAGCTCAGCTCTGAGCTACCCAGACTGCCGTCTCTGAAGTGGGTCCCTCTTCCTGTTGTTGCCCATCTCCATTGTTTTCCTCTGTGGTACTTACCACACCACATAACCATTATATTGGTGTGTTAGTTTCACTGTTGTTTGTCTTTGTCTGGAATGTAGGCTCCATGGAAGAAGGACCCCTGACTGTTTTGCTCATTGCAACATCCCTAGCACAGACCATAGTATGGATACATAACAGTTGCTCAGCAAATATTACTTGAATGAGTAAATGAATAAATATATAAATAGAACAGACATTGTAGTGGGCTCAACTATTCTGACATGGACTATTTTGGCTGCAAAGGATCTCATATTCAAGTGCCAAAAGTCAAAGTTCTCAAACAGACAAAACTGTTCTGGGACAGGACATTTAAGGTTTGTAGCTGCTTTGGCCTCCTTCTAGCAAACAACACTGGGGCAAAGGGTGTGGGCAGGGTGCACTATTTAATCCCCAAATGTACTCACCATGATTTTTAAAAAACAACATCAAAAACAAGGAAAGTCTAAGATCCTGTCATAGCCGAGAGTTGGTAAGGAGACTGTCGACAAAAGAACATCCAGCCCAAGGAAAGGTTTTATAAAGTCTTATAAGAGTTTATTTGAGCCAAACTGAGGACAGTTGCTGGGAAGCAAATTTTCAACAAATTGAGAAAATGCTCCTAAGAATGTCAGATTTATACGTTATTTTTAATTGCTTTTTATTTTTATTTTTTAATATATTTTTTAAAATTTCACTTACAGTTGACATACAGCATTATATTAGTTTCAGGTGTACAACATAGTGTTTAGACATTCACATAACTTACAGCTAATTTTATACCAGGGTGTCAAACTCATTTTCACCTGGGTCCACATCTGCTTTGCGTTGCCTTCAAAGGCACCTTAATTTCAACTCCTTGACAGTTAAGGAGTAGTTACATTTATACAGTCCTAAAATTATTTCAGCCCTTTGAAGGCAACCATGATGCTGATGTGGCCCCTGGTGAAAATGAGTCTGACATTCCCGTTTTATACACTAGAATCACAGGAGAAGATGTAAGCAGGGTTACATGAAATCCACTGGTGGTAGATTAGGGAGGTGGGAGAAAGCAAAGCCAGGAAACTCTGAGTTGGCTAAAAGGTAAAGCAGAGGCAGGTACTTCTTTTACATTGGTAAGTGTGGGACAGTTGACATTTATAGCACAGAGATAGTATTCAGGCAAAAGATCACAATGAGGGATTCTGTGGTCTTTTGCTTTGGTGGGAGACTGGCTTTCGGAGTCTGGAAAAAAAGGATTACTCTGACATTCTAAAGGCATGTTATCTTAGATGCAAAATAGATTGGCTCACTTATAGACTAACCTTTATCAAGGAAGATACAGCCTAGGATGTAACTACCTGCTGCAACTTGCTTTTAGTTATGAATTTTTATGTTCTGATCATCCTATATGGTTACTCCAGTCTCTAAGTTTATAAAGCCCACTATTCAGGCCTCCCTTGAACTTGTGGGGTTTAATATGTAGCCCCTGTTTTGTCCACACAACCAAACCTAGTGTGGTGTCCTGGATGAAATCTTAGAGCATAGAAAGAATACAAGGTAAAAATTAATAAAACCTGAATACAGTAGATGTTAATTAACATTAATGTATCAATATTGGTTCATTACGTGTGACAAATTACCACACTGACATAAGATGGCAATAGTAGGGGAGACTGTGTGCAGGAGTGGGAATATATAGGAACGCTCTGTACTCCCTGCTCAATTTTTCTGTAAATCTAAATTGACTCTAAAAATTACAGTCTATTTTTAAAAAAGCAATGTCACGTACACTCTTGTGTGACACCTTAAACTCCTGAGATTGGCAACAACGGCTATCAGATGCTAAGAACTCATTGTGTGGCAGGCACTGTTCCATGCGTTGGCACATGCAGTCCTCAGAACAGCCCGATGAGGCAGGCAGTATTATCATTATTTGGTAAATGAGGAAATTGAGGCTTAGAGATATCCACAGGCATATCTGTGCTCACACAGCAAGTAACAAATCTAGGAAGTGAAGCTGCTTTCTCTTTTTTCTCCCAAAGAACCATGGCACATGTCAGATTGTTTGATCTGATTTTTATTGTCAGAAAAATAGCTCCCTGAACTATCACTTTTTTTGTGCCATTCATCTCTGTCCTCAAAGGCAAGGCAAGGCACAGGTTTGGGCTCTCACGGCTTCTCATGTGCAACATTCCAACAGCCTCTTACCTGGCCGCTCCACCTCCACTCTGCACGTTCCAATCCACTCTACATGTGGCTGGAAGATTCATCTTTCAAAAGTACAACTCCACGTACATTACTTCCCTCCAAATACTCCCTAATACTTGTTGGAGAAAAGGCCAGACTACCTTCTCTGGCCCTACCCTTTTCATCTTTGCAAAATTCCTTCACCTTCATCTTCCCTTGATCAGTGTTTGATGTCTCTACTTCCCGTTTCTTAGCCAGTTCTCTTTCTTGCCTCTAATGTGAACTCAACAATTGTGAATTGACTTTCTGCTAAGAGTAAAAAACTCTGTCAGGGTTGAGGGCAATTCACAAAACCACAGATTCTGTCCAAATCCTGAGAGGAACTAGATAGGTAATGAGAAAGCAGAGATGCAATCAACCATTACACAGAAGAGAAGATAAGCTAAATGCTGGACCAGAAAAAGAAAGTGCTAGGGAGGGAGGGATTCATCACAACGTGAAAGAGGGGACATTTGAGCATGTCAGATGTGTTGATTTGACAAGGAGAGAAGCATCACAGCACCCCTGCTTTCATTCACTGCTAGAAAGCTCCAGTACCAGCTTTGCCTGTCACAAACAGACTGATCCATCTAAGCCCCACCCCTTTATGCATGCCCCTAGGCACACCCCATCTTTCACAAACTCAGCTTTTTCAACTTGTGTTATAGTTAATTGTGCACATGCCTTATTTCTCTTACTAAGCCATGAGGTCTTTGAGGAAATGGAATGTGTCCACTTCACTTTTGCTTCCCCATCCATCAAACCCAGAACTGGCCCATCTCTCGCCTCTAGTATATGTCTTGAGTATGTGGATAAATGTGTAATTGAGCTACTTGTTTTTGAATAATGTTTTCAAGGTGAAATGTTTACAGATCCCTTTAGACACTTAATAAATATTTATTAAAAGACCTACTATGTGTGAGGCATTTGTGCTAAGTGGTAGAGATAAGAGTGGTATACCTGGGCATGGGCCTGCCCTCATGAAGCTTACCACATAAAGGCAGAGACAAACATTAAAGAAATGAACAGTTAAGCAAACACTTGTTGAATTATAGTTGTGATTACCATTAACAAAAAATAGAGGGCAACAATAAAAGATAACACGTCGAAAGCACTCATCCACTGTCTCAGACACTTTATATAGGTTTAAGTTATTTGATCCTTATCACAATCGTAAGAGGTATAAGCACTTTACAAACTAGAAAACTGAGGTGCAGGAGGGTCAAGTAATTTTCCCAAGGCCCCCAGCTAGTAACCAGTAGTGCCAGTGCTGCAAGACTACATAACACAGTGACCTCATCTAGTGTAGTGTACTCAGAGAAGACTTTCCTGGGGAAGCGACATCCATCTGATATCAGCAAGGTGAATATGAGTTGACCAGGCAAAAAGGCTACTGTGGGAATGTTTTGGGCAAGGTTGGGCCTGCAGGAGGCCAGGGGCCTGATAAACATGAAGAAGTGTATGGAAAGTAGTGAAACTGGTGAGACAGGCAGTGACCATGCTAAGAAATTTGGATTTTATCCTAAAAGTAATGTACTCTTTAAGAAGGGGGAGGCGACACAATCAGATTAGAGTTTTAAAAAGCTCCCTTTGGCAGCTGTGGGAGAAACTGGCTCACAGGCCTAGGGGATGTATTCCTGTGTGTGGTCAGGAGAGAGGCCGAAGGCATGAATTGGGGTGTTAGAAGTGCAGGGAGAGGAGTACTGCCAAGTTTTCTGTATCTAGGAGAGAGAAACAAGAGAATTTGGAAGCTGGTTATGGCAGCTGGGAGAAATGGAAGTGTTGGGCAGATGGTGGATGGTGATGCACTGAGCAAGGTGGGGAAGACTGGAGCTCACGTTGAGAGGAAGATGGGGATTGCAGTCCTGGCCATTATGAGTTTGAAGTCCAGTAAGTCATCCAAGTGGAGAGTTGTGTAGGCCGTTGGATGCGTGCTCAGAGGACAGGCTAAGGTGGAGTTGGACATGTGGGAGTTGAGGGCATACAGAAGAGGTTTGTGTGCATGGACCCTAGCCCCCCACCCTCGCCAACACACACACACACACACACACACACACACACATCCATGTACAAGCGGCAGAGAAGCCAGCCCTGTTCCTAGGAGACTTCATGTTTAGAGGTCCTGTCTGCTCCAAAGTTGCTGATTAGAGCATCTCCTATCGTTTTTTCAGCAACCACTTTCTGTTAAGTGGTTCAGAAGCTGCTCTCCCCCAACACCCACTCATCCTTGATCACCCTTCTGCTGGCTCCCACCACGGCTCCCACGGGCAAAGCAAGAGAAGCTCGGACTGAGCAGCGATCATTGAGACCTGAGACCCAGTCACACTCAGGGCTCACCACCTCTGAGTGTCCCCCCACCCCCGTTCCGCCGAGTCCTACCAACCCCACCTCCCTGTTGCCCTCTCAAAGCTCCTGGAAGGACCGACAGCTCCTTCTTCCCACACATGCTCAGCTGACACTGCGCGATTGGCTTTTACGGTACCCGTTGCTCTTTGAAGCATTCGCAACTCCTTTTAACCTGATTAACCAAGTGGAAATGTTGGGGGTGGGGCGTAAAAAGGGGCCACCCGGTAAGGGGTTGCTTTCAGAAATGTTTTGAAAAGTCCCGGGTACCCGGAAGTGGAAGAATAAGGAGGAGCGTGAAGATAATCAGACTAAGGCAATTCTCTGGATGGGAAGATCCCTTTGGAGAAGTAGATGCCAGGGTCGCGGGATGCTGCCGTGCCACTGGCTCCGCGTCACCGCGGTTTCCGGAAACCTCCCACCCCTGACTCCTCGGTCTCCCTCCTAGTTCCGGGGAAGTGCGATAGAATGGGCTGAGGGCGCGAGTCGGCCTTGAGGAAACTTCGGCGGCTGCACAGAACGAAGAGGCCAGGCGAAAAGGAAGCACCTAGTTCCCTGGTTCATTTTCTCGCTTCCCTTTTACAAGAGAGGCGCGAGGCCCGGGTGGCGCGCACGTAGCGGGCACCTGCGCGCGCGCGGAGCGCGAGGGAGCGCGCGAGCCCGGACGCCCAGCGGAGGCAGTGGCGCCTTGGCGAAGTCGCTGGGAGCCGGGTGCACCGGGACACAAAGGCTGGTGATGTGGGAGCAGCTGAGGGGCCGGCAAAGGGAAAGCGAAAGCCCCGGGCCTGGCCAGTGACGGGTGAAGGCGCCGCGCAGCTCTTCCGACACCGACAGTTCCCCGGGCCTGCCCTCTGGGGGTTGACAGGCCGAGCCCCGGCGCGCAGCAAGCAATGGCCATCGCCCACCTGGCCACCGAGTATGTGTTCTCGGACTTCTTACTGAAGGAGCCCTCGGAGCCCAAGTTCAAGGGGCTGCGGCTGGAGCTGGCTGTGGACAAGATGGTCACATACATCGCGGTAGGAATGCCTTTGCTGCTCATCTCGCTGGCCTACGCGCAGGAAATCTCGATCGGTAAGGCCAGGGGCGGGAGGGGAGTGGCGGGCCAGAGGAGGAAAGCGACCCGTGCTGAATCGGCATACTGGGCGGTGCCCGGGTCTCAGAAGAAGTGATTTTACTCTTCTCATTGTGCTCATTGCTGAAATGGGCGTGAACGTTGTGAAGAAAGGTAGCCCCAGTTTTACTAGGTCCACGTGCTTCTGTGGACATTGTAGTCCTGTGGACTCTGCTTGCATCCCTATTCCTCAGTTCTGTTTCCCGCGTCCCATTGATCCCGACTTTGGCTTAGTGTGGCTTAGATCCCCACTGTTCCACACTTATGACCCGCCACCAGCCTTGCCGAGAACAACTGTCTGCCTTCTCTTCCTTTACACACACTTGTATCACCACCTAAAGTTCTGTACCAGAGAAGTTCTGAGTGGCTAAAACGTTGGATATGGAGACAGGTGCTCCATGAAATGTAGGTATGTTTTCCCTTTGTTATCTTATGTTAATTGATATTTACTGAAACTTTAGCGCTGCAGGATTCTGAATGATAGGAAATAACTGTAGTTGGCAGGCAATAGAGAGATATCAACGTCTTCCACCTGCATGCACTTATTATGAATGTGAAATGAATGAGCCCCTTTCGTGTAAATGCTCACCTGATCAAAACAGTTCTGTAAGATTTGAAAGTCTGGTGGTTTGGGCAGGATCACGTGGCTAAAAAGTGTATAGTGGTACTCCTCAGCTCTTCTGACTTTTAGCAGAGGAGAGAGTGTTTATGAGTCAACAGGAAGGCGTTATAAGACAGCTAGAGACAGTTCTGGGGGGGGGGAGGAGAGGGGGGAGCTGAACCTCTGATAGGTTGGGCTGGCCCTGAGCCTTGGCGTGTGGGTAGGATTTAGGATAAGCAGATGTGAGACCTTTGCCAAGATTTTGAGATGGCAGAAAATGTTACATGTTCCTGGAAGCAGAGACACAGTGACCGTTCTAGCTGAGGCAGGAGGATTATTAGTCAGTGTTCCTGAGATAGGAGAATAAATGTGGGCCTGAGTCACTTAGAACAGAGGAGCACAGACTTGTGGTTTAAAAGTATGAAATTCTTATTTCAGCAAAGAACGGACTGGTTGAAAACAGTACTTAATAAATAATAGCTGATAGTGGCATGTAGGGTCTGTGAAGGAGGGGAGAGTGGGGTTAGGAGGCTGGATGCTGTGTGATGTACATCAGTTGAGGTTTTGTGCATCCGTGGGGGCCAATAGTGGGGGGGAAGGGATGGGAAAGGCTGATTTTTGAGAGACTGAGGAGCAACAGGCAGCACTTGGGTACTCATTTGGAATAGGCCGTGAAGGGCAGAGACTGGGCAGAGTTTTGGAAAGGCTGCAGGCCTGGGTGAGTGGAAATTGGTGTTGTTACTGACAAAAATAGTAAATTGAGAGAAGAGTTGGTTAGGAAAGGGTTACGATGAGTTTGATTTTATGATCTCTGGCACTAAGTTGTTCAACTCCTCAGGAAGTTGCCATCATTGTGGAAAAATAAGTGTTCATTTTGCCTTATCTCTGGGTGGGCATGGCCCTGGAGTTTCCTTCCAGCCTTCCAGATGGGCAGGTGTTGAGGCTTCCAGTAGAAAGGAAAACCACCGAGTAACATGGGTCCTAGAGATAGTCTCTCCCTTCAGGAACTATTTCTTTTTTTTTTAAAGATTTTATTTATTTATTTTTTTAGAGAGGGAAGGAAGGGAGAAAGAGAGATAGAGAGAAACATCAATGTGTGGTTGCTGGGGGACATGGCCTGCAACCTAGGCATGTGCCCTGACTGGGAATCGAACCTGCGATGCCTGGTTCGCAGCCCGCACTCAATCCACTGAGCTATGCCAGCCAGGGCTAGGAACTATTTCTTGAGTGTACCAGCTGTGGGCTGGACCCAGTGCTGGGCACCGAGGACCCAGGCGTAAATGAGGCGTGTCCTTGTCATGGAGGAGCAACAGTCTGGGGCACTTGATGCCACGAGGGAGGAGTTGGTTACCATCCATGGTCAAACTTCAGCTCTGGTCACGTATTAGAGGGACACCTGAAGTACCTGCACCAGTAATGCTTTGGACACATCCAAACTGATGGGGCCTGGGAGGCATTTAGCTGGCATTGGGAATGGGTTTATACAGCAAAGTCATGACCTCATGCTGTGTGCATAGCAATGCTGGGTATGGAGGGAGACAGGAAAGGTGTTTGAGGCACAGTCCTTGCCCCGCCCTGTGGGAATTTACCACCCCCTGGTGCTAGAACAGACATGCTGACAGGCAGCCTCATTTAGTTGTATGATTCAATGAAAGACAGTGTAGCGCTCTGAACACCAGACAGGTGAAGGTTGGCCAGGACTTGGCTGAAGAGCTGTGGAGCAGATTCCCATGTCTTCTCAAAAGCTTTAGGACCTCTAAGAGGTGGACAGGCGGGTGGGGTGAAGCGGTCAGGAGCAGGGAAGACCTATCGGGTTGAGTACACATTACATAAAGCCAGAAGAAAGGTTCTGGAGAGAAGAGAAGTATGTAAATTACTACCTGGAATCAGTACAGTGGGGTCGTGTCATGCAGCATTTTGTTTCATGCAAATTCAACTTTTATACAAAAACAAAGCAATGAAGGAGAACAACAAGAGAGAGGAGTAATTTAAATGGAGCAAGCACTTTTGCCCACCCCCTTGGTGAGTGAGCCCTGGCCCCAGGAGTGTGAAAGAGGCCTGCACACTTTCAGCATGGTTCATCCTCCCTCTCATGACAAGTGTTCCCTGCCTGTCTGTGCCAGGGATAGTCTCTCATTGTCGTGCTTTGCACTTTGTGTTATAACCTGTCCCTGTGGCTGCCCCAACTACAAGATACTTCATGTATCTTCTGTTGGCCCCTAGAAGCTGGCCCATGCAGGGAAGGGGCTGTTAGTTAGAGACAATGTCCTCGTGTGACAGAACAATCTGTGTGTCATATTAAAGGCTCTCCTCAGTCTCAGGCCCATCTTCTCACTAGTTCAACACATTGGGTTCCTTTCTGAAAAGAGGGACAGAACCTGCCCAGGCATGGAGATGGATGGGCAGAGCTGGGCTGTGCTGGGTGCAAGTACGGGGGGCTGCCGCTGGAGTCCACTCTGCAGAGATTCTGCCCAGTGCCTCCCTCAGCAGCTCACACGGGCTCAGTGTGCAGGGAGACCGTTCTCTGCCCCAGGAATACCCTCATTTCTAACCCAACTGTCCCCAGATGCCTCTAGAGGTGCAGCACATTTCACCCTGGGAGAGAGGGAGACATTTAGGAAATAGCTGGGTGACAGCTCTGTGGAGAATAAAAGCATAATTGGACTACATGACCTTCCAGCTCTGAAATTGTAGCAGAATTTACCTAAACTACTGAAAAAACATACTCCTTATGTGTGCTGCTACCTTTCAGTAGACAAGACTTTGAATGGGGTTCATATTCTTGGGGACTTTTGACAAGGTTTGGAGTGTACCAGGCTTAGGGTTATGCAGGGCCTGCTTGGGGGCTGCTTTGGTTCTCTGGTTCCCTAACCTGGTGGCTTACGAGACCCTAGGAAAGGAGAGCCCCTCTCTTCTGCCAGGATGCTTCTTGCCCTGAGCTTAGCTGGCTGGACCATATGAGCAGTGAAGGCAGCCAGTGCACCCCTGGGAAAGGGAGTCTGGTCTCCAGGGAGCTTTCTCGCCCTGCCGCCCTCCCAGCTACAGTTCCAGACAGAGGGATCCAGTTCCTTTGGGTTAGCTGTGCTCTGCTGCCTCATTAGAGGCAGGCACTGGGCCAGCCCCAGAGAGCCAAAGGACAGAAGCAGCTGCTTCTGATACTATTTGCTCACAGTGGCCCTGGTTTTTTCTGTGTGAGTCAGCAGCTAAGAGGCTTAAGTCATCTGTTCTGTCCTGGCTGAATTTAGGCACATCTTTGGGAATAGGTTCAGGCTTCCTTTCAGCATCCACAAGACGGCAAAGCTAGTTTATTCTTTTTAGGGTGTCTATAAGAATGGGCTAATATTTAGGGTCTCGGGGGATAGACCCTGTCATCACACATCTTCAATTCATACTGAAAACCGAAGAGCCCAGAGAGGCCCCAGCCCCTTCCAGAAGGATGCCTGATGTCCAGAGAGGCCACCGCTGTGCATGTGGTTTTCTTTGTTGGTGTTTTTGTTGTATCTTTATTGTACAAATAGTATGTGAATATATTGTACTAAATATGTTCTCGTGCTAAAGGAGTCATAAACCTCCTTCATCATGTGCTAGACGTGACCCATGTGGACACTTGTACAGCCTTAAAGTTCCCTTTGCTGCATTAATCTAACATGTATACACATGCTTTAAAACAAACTGAGTCATATCACAGTGGTTTGCTACTTCTCACATAAAATGTTTTGGATAGCATTTGGTGCCAGTACCTGTGTCACTTCACTATTTTTTTAGTCCTCATCCAAGGATATATTTATTGATTTGAGAGAGAGAGAAAGAGAGAGAGATCCACGTGAGAGAAAAACATCAACTGGTTGCCTCCCATGTGTGCCCCGACTGGGAATTGAACCCACAACCCACAACCTTCTGGTGTATGGGATGATGCCCCAACCAACTATGCCACACAGCCAGGTCACCTCACTATGTTTTAATAGGCAGGCAGCATATTCCATAACCTAGTATATTCTCATCATAACTCGTTTAAGCACTCGCCTAGCGATGTACACTTAGGTTCTTTCAAAATTTCTGCTATTATATGTAAAGCTTGTGTGTGCATAAATCTTTGTCAATGTTCCCTCCTTCCAACATTGAAAGGAAGAGAAAAGAGAGCAGTGTTATTTCCCAGAAGGATGAAATCATCTTCCAAGATAGTTTGCATTCCTGAGTTCTTACTTCAAGTAAGCAGGAAAAAAAATGCCGTCTTGTATACAATCTACTTCTAACTCCTTCTAACTGTCTTCTAACTCTGTCAAGAGATTGGAAGAGGCATTTTGATGTGCTCCCGCCTTTCAGGGGTAAAATTGCAACATTCAGTGGGTTTCCCAACGTGTTCTTGGATCACACTATAATTTTCCTTCCTGACACTGCAAGTAGCAGTTCGGTAATTATTTGTATTATTTGTTGAATATTGTCTCTCCACCAAGCTGGACTTTCACTGGGGACAGGGACCATCTGTCCTCTGTGGGGATGACTGCTCTGTCCATAGCTTCCAGTAGAAAACTTGATGGATAGTACACATTCAGCAGGGGGAGCAAATGGAAAGAATCACCCAGAGTGTCAGTAGGATGTCCAAGTGTTATTGTATTATCTATAAGATGTGACTATTAGAGCAAAGAATATGATTTGACAGATAACAAGCAAACATTCAGTAATGATGAGATCAATTTTAGAAATACACCAGAACTTACCCAAGTAGCATTTGTTCTGCTTCTGTGCATACTGTTCCCTGACTTTGAAAGACCCAGTGAATTACAAGACCCACATTTAATTATTTACTGCTCCCTTTTTTGTCACCCTACTGCACCATCTCAAGAACAAAGGAAGAAATGAAAATGAGGCTGTGGGAAATAATCCATTATTTAGAAATAGATGAATCCCCATCCCCAGCAAAAAAGCAAACATACTTGTATGTCTCAGAACCTCTGCGGGAGCTAGGTTTGGATTAGTGACATCGTTTTTAAAAAACCATGTGAACACCACTTCCTCTGCAGATTGCATCCTTGGATTGCTTTCTTCTCAACCCCCTAACTGAGGCCAGGAGAGTTTGGACAGAGGGCAGAGGGGAAGACAGTTTGGGAGCACTGGGCCCTGGTGGACGAAGGCAGGTACAGTTGTGTGCCGTGAGGTTACTGAGGGAGGCAAAGAGGACTTTCCGGATACTTTGTTTGCCAGGTGTCTGCATGGCTGTGGCTTTGTGGGAAAGTTCAGAGAGTAAGAAGAAATGAGAGCCCTGCTTTTTTTTTTTTAACACACTCCATCTAACCTTGGTCTCTTCCCCAGAGGTAAGTACTATTACTGTTTTTGTCTTTTTCCTTTTACATACATTGCTTTATGTTCTTAATGAAAAAAGATTTATTTTATTAGCATTTTACCATTATTAAATTGTTAACAGTATTATGCTGTGTATTAAAAATATGCAATTTGATCTGTAATATATCCTGGAGATATTTTCATGTCAGTGTGTGTGAATCTGCCTCATTTTGCTTAGACATGGCATAATTGTTCATAGTATGACTGTGGAAAATTTAACCATTCTATTAAGGGACATGTAGGTTCATTCTATTTTTTCTTTGCACAAACAGTGGTTCAGTAAACATCCTTGGACATGCCTCCTCACTGAAAATGTCATGTGTCTCAGACTTCTGAGTCACTTTGCACTCTTACATTTTATTGAAGATTCCGAAGAGCTTTTGTTTGTGGGTTATAGCTATAGGTACTTATCATCTCAGAAATTAAAACTGAGAAATATTTAGTTTTTGTTCACTTGAAATAAGCCCATTACACGTTAACATACATATTTCTATGGAAAAAAAATTTCAAAAATAAGGCTTAGTAGGAAGAGCGGCATTGCTTTCCAATTTTACAAATCTCCTTAATGTCTAGTTTAATAGAAGACCACTGCATTCTCCTACTTGCTTCTCATTCATTATGTGACGATAACCATGTCAGTAGCCTCTGGAAATTCTAATGTATATGCTAATGAGAGAATGAGAATAAGAAGGCAAATAACAACCTCGTATCATTGTGAAAATACGTTTGAGGTCATGAACCTCCTGAAAGAGTCTCCGGTTCCAGACCACACTTGGAGAACCATGTCTCTAGGGTCAGCCCTGAGGGTGGAGTTTACAGTTAGAGGGTCAAGGTGTGCGCATTTCGGGTTTAAGGGGCACTTCTCAGTGCCCTCCAGACTGCCAGTTCACACTGCTGTCAACAGTCTCAGTTTCCGATTTGTCATTCTTACGATGGAAATGGCATCTTGCTGTTGCACTTTGTAGTTCCATTTGCACTGGGACTTCTCATGGCGTAGCTCTGGGCTCTTGCTGGAGCACGGGCAGTGTTCTGGGGTCTGCCCACTATCTCCAGGCTGCGTACCAGGCCTTGGCCTGGGGTGTTTGATCTTAGAGAGACAGTCAGGCGTTAACTGATTTTCGTCGGCTTATGAAATCTGCCCCTCTCCAAATACATCTTAACTATCTCTGTCTTCTTTTTTCAAACTAAAGTTTAAAAAATGTTGTTTCACTCTGAGCCCTCTGTTTTCTGTTTAAATTTAGTCAACTAAAAAAACTAGCAATTTTCATTTATTTAAGGTTAACAACTGCTTCACATTTCATGATTGAATGTAAGGGTTCTCAGGGTTTGCAAAAAGCACAGTACCTCCGGTGTGGAGAGGTTACTTTTCACAGAGAGAGAGAAGTTCTTACCCCTGCTTGCTGAGTTTTACCTCTCCTCTCTGACAGCACTAAGTTTTCTTTTGCAAAACAGGTCATGATACAGGTGGTAATACCTGGGAAATGTGGAAACACCTATTAAATGTGATAATACATGGGAAGAGACCTAACACAGGGCCTGTAGTCAGTACGTGTCGGTTAACTCTGAAACTAGTGCGCGTTAAGCGTCTGCGATCTGAAGGCCCTTTGCAACACTGTGAGCAGCCAGCGAAGCTGTGACGGAGGCCTCAGGCTTCTCTCCAGTTCCCACTCACGTTCAGGAGCCATTCCGATGGGCACGTGGAAGCTCAGCCAGGCTGCGTCTGGGTGATGGTAACTGCAAATTGCCTCCCTTCCTTTGTCCAGTGTCCCTTAGAGAGAGGGGCATATAGGGGTTGATGGTTTTGGCATTCTTCTTCTTAAGGCTTCATTCCTTTTAAGTCACTATAAACATGCTAAGGCTTACGTTATGAGTATATTTCTTTCTTGCACACACTGAAGTGAATGCCATAAAAATGGTGTACTATTAAGAATTGTAGGAACACTGTAATGACACTTATTAACAGTGTGGAACAGCTGTGTGGGGTGTGTGTGACCAGAGACATCTCACCTTAGTATCAGTTTCACCCTAGTAACATGAGGACATTGGACTGCACTAGTTATTAGATGCATGCCGATGCCCTGCTGGTTCTGGCAGTGTGGCTCATGCGGCACCTTACAGCAATCACTCTTGTTCACTTTTTGTTTCCATTCATTCATGTTCTCATTCACCTAACACTTACTCATTGAGTGCTGTGCTGTGCCGTAGGCCCTGGGGTGACGTGGCATGTGGCAGTGAAGAAGGCAGACGTGGTCCTGGGAGCTTGCAGCCTGGCAGGGAAAGTGGCTTCCCATAATTCCAGAGTTCTGGCTGCGATAAGTGCTTTGGAACAAGCGCCATGGCAGGGAGGCTTGCCCAGTCAGGGGCACTGGGGATGGCTTTCTGGAGAAGCAGCACTCAGGCCAAGTTATCCATCAGCATCCATGAAGCCTCGGCCATGGTTTTCTGGAGAAACGGAAAAGGATCAGTATTACTGGGACCTGTTGAGCAGAGGGGAGAGTGAGTGGTCTGAGGAGATTAGAGAGATGGCGGGGTTTGATCATGGTGGGCCCTGTGGGATTCGTATTTCAGAATTTACCCAGAGCAGTCAGAGGGCTGTTAGCTATAAGGGACATAATCAGATACACATTTTTACGTGACCCGATTCTTTGTGAAAATGGAGTGGAAATGTGGAGAGATTAGGCAGGGGCTACTGCAGTTAATTTCAGCCTTACTATCCACTCGTTGAGGATGGGGCTGCCATATGTGTCTTGGACTCCACCATGGCACTTTGTATGGGACAAATATTTGATAAAAGTTTATCAGGGGCTGTTGCCGGGAGCTTCGTGGGAATACCTAGTGCCTCCCATTTGTCCCAGGACGCTAGAGCGGATTTGAGGAGGACCTGAGCTGGTCACATTCAGCAGCTCTACTCTGGGGCTTCATGGTCACCTTCGAAGCTTGGCCTGGCACAGGGTATGGTGAGGAAGAAGGCCATGTCCAGCAGGCGAGAGCCAGGTCCAGTGTGGGAGCCTGGTCCTGGGTGGGCCTAGCAGGTGTTCCCCCTCACCTGCAGAGCAGGAAGCCCTGCCTGTTGAGGGCTGTGAGAAGCCACAGCTCTGGGAGCCCTGACCCCGGCCCTGGAGGTGAACAGCTGGAGGGGTGGCTGTCCTGAGGGAAATGTTGCCTCTTACCTCTGCACTAAGGCAGTTAGTTGTTCCTGATGCCCTCCTTCCTTCCCCTGCTATCCTTAGGGCCAACATTAACAGCTACTGTGTGTGTGTATGTATTATTAAGACTTTACTTTTTTAGAGCAGTTTTAGGTTCACAGCAAAACTGAGGGGAAGGTATATAGATTTACCTTATACTCCCTAGCCCCACCCATGCATAGCCTTTTCTGTGATCAGTGTCCCCCACCAGAGTCGCACAGTCTGTGGGTTTGGACAAATGCCTGATGACATGTATCCATCACTATGGTATCATACAGAGTATTTTCACTGCCCTGAAAACCCTCTGTGCTCTTCCTATTCAACACCCCCCCTAGAGAGGGTGCCTGCTCTGTTAGAGTCACGGCCAGCCCCGTCCCCAGTTCCTGAACCACTGCAGTCTCAGTGGGTCATCAGAACCAGGTGTGCAAGGGTTACAGACCTGAGGACATTAAAACACAGCTGCCCTGCCCCACCCTGGCTGGACTCTGCGGCACAAAGGTCTGCTCCCCTCTGCTGAGCTGTGGACTCCAAAGACTCCAAGCCTTTATTTGTTCTGTTTCCCTATCCTGGGTTCTTCCCTTCCTTCAAATGTGAGCATCCACCAAGGCTCAGCCTTACCCCCAGGTAATTTTTTTGTCCATTAACATTAGTGGTTCATTTCTTGGCCCCCACTGGACTGTTAGCTCTCAGAGGACAAGGACCTTGCCTTCTTTCTCTTTGAGTCCGTATTTCTCACATGGCACCACGTACAGAGGAGGTGCCCAGTGAATGCTTTCAGGGTTGAGTTCAACTCCATTAAGTTCTGAGTGCGTTGGGGAGGACATCTGTGCTTTATTGCACTGTAACCGAGATGAAAAAAGCAGAGTCCTTGGGGAGAGCAGGGGTCCTTGGGTCCCTGGTATACTGCTGGCACAGAGGCCCTGTGACATTAAGTACCCAGCTCTGATGAACTTGGATGCCTCTTTTCTCTTCTGAGGTTTTGCATCTGTCACGTGAAACCCTGATGGTCTATTTACAATGTCTTTGTATTTGCATGACCAGTCTAAATAATGGTAACAGTCATTTTAAGTTCCTTTCATTTTATTGGAGTCACTAATCATTGATTCAGTACCGAATTTAGATGCTCAAGGCCTCCTACACAAGAGGGTTTCTTTGTTGCAGGAACTACAAAAGCTAGCTGTTAAAGTGTCACAGAAAAAATGTCCAGTCTGAGAAAAAGTCTTGTTAGAGTTTCTTTGAGCCAAACAGATGATTGAGAAGCAAAATCTCAGCAGATTGAGAAAATGCTCCCAAGAATGGCAGTTTTATAGCTTATTTTATACTTTAGAATCAAAGGAGGAGATGAGACGTATTAGGGAGGGTAGTTACATAAAATCGTTGGTGGTAGATTAGGGAGGTGGGAGAAAACAAAGCAGGAAGTCTCGGAGACTGGATAAAAAGTGAAGTGGAGAGACACATAATTTTCTCGCATCGGTGGGAACAGGATAGTTATGACTGACATTGACAGAACTGGTGTTTGGGAAATAAGATGGCGATAAAGGGCTCTGCGGTCTGCTGCTCTGGTGGCAGACTGTGCTTTTGGGACCCGGAGAAGGAAATTTTCTCACATTTCAAAGGCAGGTTGTCTTAGATGCAAAAAGACTAAAGACATGCTCAATTAAGATGAAGATTGACCTTTGTCAAGGAGGATACCAGCCTGTGTCGTGACTACCCACCATGACTGGCTTTTAGTTAGGAATTTTTACGTTCAGACCATCTGACATGATTACCTTCAGCCTCTGAGTTTGCAAGGTCCACAATCCAGGCCTCCCTGAACTTGAGAGATTTAGTATATGGCCCCTTTTTTTGTCCACAAAAGGCATCTTTGAGGGAGAGACATAACAGGGACATAACGAAGTTGGGTCCAGTTTCAGGCTGTGGCCCCATGAAATCTAAGATCCCAGTTATCCAAGACCCGCAGTATGATCAAGAGTTGCAGAAAGTGAAACAAGTAAACTGGTAAGTGCAGGTGAAATTGGAATAGTTATAAGTGCACTAAGAAAGTAATACAGGAGGTGACAAAGGAACCCTATATATCTTTTTATCTCCAATGCTCCTCATTGTGCTTGACACATAGAAATAAAAAAAAAAATAGCTACCACTTACTGAATTCTTATTGTGTGCCAACTGTGTGGCCTACATTTCTTTTAATTCTCATGGGAATTCTGTGAAGTTTTGCAAATGAGAAAATTAGATTCAAAGAGGTTAAGTAGCTTGCTAGTAAGTGAAAGGGAAAACCCAATGCCTATCGGTTACATGGGATCTTTTAAAAACAGTGTTCAGGAATAAAAATTCCAGAACATCTTTTTACAGATTTGCCTAATTTTTTTTTCCTTTTAGACTGAAATTCCTTCCCCATAGCTAACTGGACTTTTATATTTTTTCATACAGATTAGGCCTCTGTGTCAGTGAAGACTAGCTGGACAGTAACTTTTTCTAAGCATTTTATACTTAAACAAGTTTATTAAACATGTTTTTTAAGATACCCCCTGACATTAAATGATTTATTCCTTTAACTTTTATCTTAAACTTTTACCTTTGGTGGGGGCAGCATCCAATTTTTCATGTCCATTTTTGGGATGGTGCCCATTTTTCCCTTTGCCCTCTTACAATGCAAAAAGCAGGACCACATTTCCTGTAGTGGAAGTGTGGCCCATCTGGGGTCACCACGAGGACTTACTTCCTGGATCTCACATGCCATATTCCTGCTGTGGCATTTTTCATGGTGTAGTGTATTCTCACTGGCCCTTTCCTTCCATGGATCCAGCCTCCACCCCTCCTGGGTGAATTAACTCCATGCCTGCAACTCTGTCTACCTGCCAACAATCTGTCTCCCTCCACACAAAGTAGCACCAGGTCTAGGTTAGGTCTTCACGTACCAGCCAGTGACCACATGGGGCTTCTCTTATGGGCTCTGTGGTTTTTATGACACTTTATGAAAGTGAACTTCGGGCCCTGACTGGTATGGCTCAGTAGATTGAGTGCCGGCCTGCAAACCAAAGGGTCACGGGTTCTATTCCTAGTCAGGACACATGCCTGGGTTGTAGGCCAGGTCCCCAGTAGTGGGTGTGCAAGAGGCAACCACACATTGGCATTTCTCTCCCTCTTTCCTTCCCTTCCCCTCTCTCTAAAATTAAATCAATAAAACCTTAAAAAAAAGAAAGTGAACTTTGGTCCTAGAGCTCAGGACCAGGCTTCTGGGGAGATTGAGGCTGTCTGGCTCTTTCCTGCTGCTTCACATGTTGTTGACTGGCTTGCACTCCACGGTGCCCGTCCTTCTCTACTCCACCCTGCCTCTGTGCCCCAGTCACTCATTCCCAGGGGAGCCTCACATCAGGAAAGAGTAGGGCCACACACATAGGTTTATATCACAGCTGTACCAAGTGTTATCTGTCCGACTTTGGAAGTTACTCAGTGTCTCTGAGCCTCTCTTTCCTCATCTGACAAATGAGACTAAATATGATAACTAGTTCACAGTTTTGTTGTGTTGGTTTTTTATTGGATTGAATGAGAGCATCTAATTCCTATCTAAATCACAGAATTTAGTAAATGACATGTAGGTGATTCTATGATGGAAAGTAGCTTATGTGACAAACGTATCACTACCTACATAGGGGAATACTTATGTACTTACAATGTGGGAGTCACATTGGCTCATATGCCTTTTTTTCCAGCATGTAAATGGTTTGTGCCACCAAGTTAGAGGACCATAATGAAGCAAGCTGTAGAGGAATGTGGCATGCACACAATGCCCAGTCACCCCAAGCTCTTCTCTTGGTTCTATTTGGTCACGTGCCTTGTTTTGGAACTGTTCTCTGGTCTTTGTGCATTTTGTTTTTTGTGCATAACGCAGCAGCTTCACCCCCTTCCTTACCGTACTCCTTTAGCCACTAGTATGTTTTTATCAGGATTGTTGCTGTTCAGTTTGTGTTCTGGGTACAAAATCTGCAGAGATTTTGAGTGATCTGCCCTAATCCTATAGGCTCCATAAGTTCTGTTATTTTCAGTGATTTTGCAAAACACTATTTTTTAACACATAAATAGCACTATAGCAGAGATGTTTGTGTTAGCTTTTCTTCTACCTTCCATCTGACCTTTGCATTAATTTTCATTTCATGGAACCAAAGTCTTTGACCTGGACCAGGCAAGGACCTAGAGGTAACAGAAGTAGACGTCAGGCAGACATGTGCTGGGACTATTTCTTCACATTCTCTCACACCTGGATAATAGCAATAGATTCCTAACTGGTCTCTGCCTTGTGTTCTTGACCCTGAATGGCCAGTTACTGACATAACATCCACTGTAAACCTTTTACCATATTTTGCTGTTTATAATGCGTACTTTTTGCTTAAATTTTTGAGGGAAAAGGTAAGGATGCACATTCTACATGGGTACTACTAATTCCGTATCTGTATAAATGTTAGTTCTTTCATTTATGCTTATGTATTAAAAGTGTAACTCTAGAAAGCAGTAACAATATCCATATACAAAATAGTACCCTGGAATATACTAATCGGTTTTGTTTCTAAATATAAATAACTAAAAAATTTAATTAAAAAATTAAAACAGAAGGTTTTTTTCCCCTGAAAGTTTGGACCAAAAATATGGGTGTGCAGTAGACACAGGAGCACATTATATACAGCAAAATATGGTATTTATTTTATTTTTTTAACAGGCTTAACTCACTTTATTCATTTTTCCTGTACAAAATTAGGTGGTGGCCACAGGTAAAGCCTGGGCCCTCTGCGCAGACACTCTGGGGCTGGTCTTTACAAAATGGTCAGTGAACTCCTGATAGGGAGACTTAGTGAACACAGTCTCTTTCCAGAGGGCAGGGGTGAGATAGCTGTAAGTCTTGGAGATGTCAAAGGTGGCCTTGGCAAAGTTGTCCAGGGTGGCAGTGCAGCCCCTAGCCCAGTTGTAGCAGTCGTCGATACCAGCCATTTCAGTACTTTCTTGGGCACAGGGGCTGAGACGATGCCAGTGCCCCTGGGGGTGGGGATGAAGCCACTAGCACAGAGCCACAGTGGCCAGTCACCTTGCAAGGGACAACATAAGCCTTGCTAATCTTGTTCCCCCAGTAGCCTCACCGCATGGGGACAGCAGAGAGCTTGGCCAAGAGGGTGGCCCCATGGATGGCAGTGGCTCCTTCCTTGGAGCATTTAACACTCACACTGACATGTCCATTGTAGTTCCCAGTGGTGACAAATGCCTTGCACTAGTATGTGTCTGCTTTTGCACAGCCATAATCTTCGAAACCTTGGCCTTGAGGGATGGCCCTAGGAAAAAGCCAATGTTCCCAGATTCTTAAACGGCCAGGGAGAAGAGATAGATCTCCTTCAGGGACTTCCCTTCATGTCCTTGACCAGGTGACCCAGCTTGGCGAAGGGGATCCACTCCTTGTCTCAACATTGCCTCCACTAGCCCTGCAGCCTTGGCTGCGGCCGTGGCTCCACCCCAACCCCTGCCTCTCTTTGGCCCCATGCCATTGCCAAATCGTCCACAGAAGCCCCTGTGGCCTCCCATTCCAGGGCCCCTGGGCCATACGTTGTCCCACCACACCAAAATCATCTGCCATTTGGTGTTTCCTCAGAGAAGAAGCCAGGGTAAACCTTGTAAAATGAAAATCAAAAGATACCTTTGCTTTAAAAATTCTGAAATTATTTCATGTGAATTTTAGCATTGAGCAAATGAGTAACTACCATATGTTAACACAGTTGGGCTCACTATGAAAGAAGGAAGATACAGATATGGAGTGGGGTTCAGCAAAGAAGAAACCAGTGATGTTGGATCGGAATTAGAAGTTTCAGTATAAACACACATACACACCGACTTCCTAGCTATGTCTGCTGAAAGGGCCTAGGAGCAGTGCCATCCCCAGTAGTACTGAGGAGTGCACCTAGCATCTTGGTTTTGAAATTTTATTACCCACTAAAAGGAACCAAGGGCTCCCAGAATGTCTTGTGCCAGGAAGTGTGGACAAGAGGAGTGTGTCAAAAGGACACAGGAGCTAGTTTGACTGAAACAGTGTGAACGTCAAGATGGCTAACAACAATGGATTATGAAATGTTGAAAAATAAAAGACTGCTGAGTCCATATTGATACTGAAAAAGAACAAATAAATGCAGGGAAAGGGAAGTTCCTCTTTATAGTAAAACACCAACTAATAAATGTAGAGGGAAGGACAAAGTTGGAAAATCTTCACTTTGCAGTCACAGTTGATTTCCTACCAAGTGAGTTTGCTAGGGATGGAACATTTACACAATCTCAGGGCCTCCCCATGGCCACTTAGGTCACAGGGATAAGGCACGTTTCACAGCAGAGACCTGGCAGGCAGCACCTTACCCAAGTGATCGTTCATAGGTGACATCACCAGCATGGTGGTGGGGGCCCTGTAGAGGGCCCACACCCCTCCATGGGATTCCCGCAGGGGTGCAGAACCTGGATGGAACATAGAGAAACCATCAGACAAACATCAAACTTGGGGCCCATGGAGAATGACAGAAAAAGGCTGTGGAACCCTTCCAAGATAAGGCAACGAGACAGCTAAATGTAGAGGATGGTGCAGGATTGAATCCTGATTGGACAGAGAAAAAAGTTGCTTCAAAAGATAGTTTGGGATCAGAGTTCCTGCCAAGATGGAGACATAGGCAGTCGCATTGTGCTTCCTCGCGTAACCAAAACTAAAGACAACAAAAATTGAGAAACAAGAATCAACCAGAACAGAGAGAAATTAATTGAACAGAAGTCGGGCTCCAGTACATCCAGACCAGTAAGGAGCTGCGGAGTTGGAGGCCTGCGGACAGGGGTCGAGGGGTCCCAGAGGGAAGAAACGCTGGCTGGCAGGCGCGGGAGCGCGGGGCGCAGATGGCAGCGGACGGACGGGTGGCGGACCCTGAGCACGGAGGCGACTGGCAGACCCAGTGAGGGACGCAGGGCAGCTAGCTGTCCGCAGCCACATGTTTGCACAAACTAAGCGAAAACGGGCAGCGCCGCCGGGTTTCAAAGCTTAAGAGCTCCGTCTGGGAGCTGAGGCCGGGAGACTCTCTCAGCCTCACAGGAGACTTCTCGGGGAGGCCCACAGAGTCCGAGAAAGTGCACAAGCCCACCGCCCGGGAGCCAGCACAGGAAGGGCCCAATTTGCTTGTGGGAGGCAGTGGAGGGGATGGAAGTCCTAGAGAGAGTGGAGCAGGTGCCATTGTTCCCTCTCAGACCCCGCCCTCACATAAAACGTCATAACCCAGCGACTGAGGTGCCCCGCCTTGGTGAACACCTAAGGCTCCCCCGCCCTTACGAAACAGCCACAACCAAACCAAAGGAAAATAAAAAAGATGGCTCAAACATATTTGAAAGCCCCCGAACCAATTTTTTTAAGTGACCAAGAGATAGCCGAACTGTCAGATGCACAGTTCAAAGCACTGGTGATCAGAAAGCTCACAGAATTGGTAGACTTTGGACATAAATTAGATGAACAAATGCAGGCTACAATAAGAGAAATGAAGGAAAACTCACAGGGAACCAATTGTGAGGGACAGAAAACTGGGACTCAAATCAATGGAGTGGACCAGAAGGAAGAAAGGAACAACCAAACAGAAAAGAATGAAGAAACAAGAATTCAAAAAACTGAGCAGAGGCTTAGGGTCCTCCAGGACACCTTTAAACGTTCCAACATCCGAATTATAGGGGTACCAGAAGGGGAAGAGAAAGAGCAACAAATTGAGAACTTATTTAAACACATATTAAAGGAAAACTTCCCCAATCTGGCAAGGGAAATATACTTTCAGGAAGTCCAGGAAGCTCAGAGAGTCCCAAAGAAGTTGGACCCAAGGAGGAACACACCAAGGCACATCATAATTACATTAGCCAAGGTAAAAATGAAGGAGAGAAT